>JAHWXV010138625.1:0-11954 GCA_024586415.1 Phrixothrix hirtus
AAGTTTGTTGTTACAATAGTTCTAAATTAGTTACATAAATAACTAACATGTAACAGAACTAAATTATAATATAAATGCTTCCAATAATATCGGAATTGGTTAAGAAATACATAAATAACCTAAGCACTGTTGAAATAGTTATTGAAATGCAGCAATTTGGTGCGGAAATGCGGCAATGTATTACGGAAATACGGATGTGGAAAGTAATTTCTCGGCAATTGAAAGAAATGCGACAATTTATTACGGAAATGCGATAATATATTGCGGAAATGCGGAAATGGAATATAATTGCTCGGCAATTGAAAGAAATGCGGTAATAAAAGCATAACATTGCAGAAACTGCAATGGTGTACAAAATTTACAGTGGTTACTCCCTCGACAAAAAGCGACCCGTAATTATTTAAAGGCATAATTTGGTAACTGGTGTCGTCATATTTCTATGCAGTCCTAATAAATTATTCAATAGCCACCGTAATCGTTAACCTCCAAGCACTACTTCCAGTTTTAATGTTTTAGCACAAGTTGATTTTATAATTTTCCGCTGTCGTGTAGGGATGCACTCAAAATAAATTGTTTTGCTACTCCTCTCTGAATAAACAATGTTTATCTGACGCACTACAACTTATTATTGAATTTTTAAAATTAATTTGTACTAATATATGTATGGACAAAAGTTTGATAACTTTTTCAAATATTAAGATTGGCAAGTTTGATACACTGCATCTGAAAGATTTAGATATTCTAACTACTTTTCTAAATATTACAAAAGCTAGGCGAGGTTAGGCGCTATGAAAACGTCTATAATTATTTCTATAATTTTTTAAACAATAAATTTCATTCAAAATTTGCAAATGCTGCTTTTGTTACATTTACAACGATCGAACCGCTAAGCAAGGTTGGTCCTAGTAAATACTTGAATTGAGGACCACTTAATTTTTTACAAATATTATAAACGCCTATCGGAAATTCAAAAAACTTCTTCAAATTTAAATTCGTCGGTTTCTAAGTTTTTAATAAAACATAATATATCTAATAATTTATTTTTAAATATGTTATAGTACTATCAATTTAAGAAAGTGCGGTCCTGGGCAACACATGTGAACAATATCCACAAATAACTAAAATATTATTACGTTTTTTTTAAACAATAATTGCAATGGTCCCCATACAAAATACTGGATATGAAAAACCTACTTAACTCCACAGACTTTCTACGATAACTCCCTTCAACACATACCGAAAAGTGCACTTAAAAAGGCATCGAGCCATAATAATCGTAGCAAGTTTTAAAACAATTGGTACAGCTGCTTTCAACAAAATCACAAAAATAAAGTGGAAATTCCAGTATCAGAAGTTAACCAAATTTCTGTCATCGCATTTGCAAAAGATAGAAAACTTAAATGTATAACTTCATTTTTATATTATGTTTGGTTTTTCAAATGTGTTGTTCACAATTATTACTTTAAGTACCTACAGTTACTAAATTTTTGAAAATTCAGTAGAGGGAAAATTAATGGCTAATAAATATACTAAACGTTAAGAAAAAACGGTGCAGCTGATTGGAGTAAAATCACGAATAAGGAAAAAATTCTGAGAATATCTAAAAATGACAAAAATAATGTGATACTTCCGACTATTTGAATTTAAACGATTTATTTATTTTGAAAACATATATAAATTTACATTTATGCAAGACTTTTAGTTTTATAGATATTCTATTCAAAGTAAACGGTAAAAGTTATTCGACTTACTCGATTAACAAACATTTTTGAGACACCACCTAAATTATATCAAAGTAACTACATGGACAAGAAGTATAGTACATTTTCGAGAAAATTCGAAAAAACTAAAAATGACAAGAATAAAGTGGCACACTTAGTTTTCAGAGTTTAGTCAAATTGCTGCAGTAACACTTTAATGCAAAATTTTATTTATCTAGGAATGTTCGTCTTTGAGATATATTATTCATAGCCACACAGACATAAACGCGCGCGCGCACGTCTGTCACGCACACGCCTACGCCTATGTACATTCACACGCACACGCACATGTACACGCACTCTCACGCTCACGTACAAATGCACACAAGCACCTCAGCATGCACGCATTAACGCACATACATAGGCACTTATGTATACACGCGCAACGGACACAAGCCACAACCAGGCACTACCAAACGCTCTCACTATTATGCACAACCTAAATGCGCAACCGACGCAATTGTCCAGAGCATCGTCCAATCGAGGAAGGACCGAAGCACTATATAAGACTGAATGAATAGCCACAGCAGACACCTTTCATCGTGCTCTGCAGCTGTTCAGAAGTCCTAGAGAATTGAGTTGTTAGGTCGGCAGTTTTTGAACTTTGCCTGCGCCTGTGTGTAGTGTGCCTAAGATTTCTGTGCTGTGCTATGACACTGCCGACGCTGACTATGCCCTAGTGCCTCGCATACGCCTGGCGCTTACTAGTGCCCTTAGTACAGCGCCCGCGCCAATTTTGTCAACCAGTGAACGTCTAAACTCCGCCGTGCCGCGTCGCGACGCGGCACCGCTGGAGGCAGAGCTGGACACCCTGCTCCCTTACCAATAGTATTTCCTTTTTATTTAAACAGTGCTACCTTGTAAAAGTACCTGAATAACTACGAAATCGGGATTATAATAGCCGATACAGTTTTTCGCGGGTTTCAATGTTATAATTTTATTATTATTTTAATTAGAAAGGCAATATAAAAGACTTTAACAAATCTCCGAGTGCGACAAGCATTGAATAATTGGAATAATTAATTATGGATATAAATGTTTGTAAACCTAGGAGTTTATTTAATTAAAAATTAATATGAACTAATTGAAAATTACATAAACCACTAATAATGTATTTAATTAAAATAAGTTAAGATAATTGCATATACATAATGAGACACCGCCATTTTAAATATGTACACGTTATATATTTCAAGTACTGAGTGACTGAAAAGCACAGGATTGAAATAGAAAACAAAGTACTTGAGTGGAATAAACACACCGCGTATCAAAATAGTATAAAATAAGCGACGAGGGTACGCTAGGAGGACTTCGCTTTTGACTGCGGGACTTCGCTTTTGACTGCGGAACTAGCTGCACTGATACACAAGAACTTCACGTTCAACCGCGAAGCCAGCTAGATACTCTGGTGTTAACGTCGAACCGATTCACTTCACATTAGATCGCGCTTCAGGTCCCATTGCGCTACAATGGACCCGAAGTCCGCTCTCTTATCAGGGCCCGCTTGTAGAATCAGTCTTTATATTAAAACACACGATTGAACCAGCAAACTTAGTTTACGCCTGGAAGTTGTAAACCCTTCTTGCCGTCGCTGACGAAATCTAAGTGCCTTGGCAGTAGAGCTCGTCACCTAGGCCTAAACACGATTCCTAGTTGGGCTGTTGAAAAGGATAACAGCCAAACTGAAGGCTCATGGAACCCGTAATCACCTCCCCATAGATTGTTTGCCTTATTCTGACACCACAGTTGCCCCGTGGGACTTGGCGCACGAATCCGGCAGTCCCGTAGGGAATGCTTGCAAACGCTACTGCTAGTTGAGAAGTGTAATAGGAAGTTGCGGGGCAAAACTTCGTGACCGCGAGAGCATTGTCAGTATCAGGAGATTAGCAATCCCTCTAGGTCGATTATTCCCGTTTTATGTATCTTCGCCGAGAGTGTGGATTATAGACAACTTCCAAGTGCATCCTAGCATTCGCGAAAGCTTGTATAAATCAATTATTGTTGATTGAAGCCCTTTTACGAGAAGCGCCGTCCAATTACTCACATTAACGAGATTTTAACTTTGTCAACCGTCCGCCATTAAAAGTTAATGCTAGCCTGAATGAACCGTTCACTACGAATAATGATCGTTGCCGTCATTGCTTGTTCTTTACTAATAATTAGTTACCGTTGCATGATTGCTCCGTTATGTACATATTAATTGTAGTATTCTAGAGCATGTATTTAGTTTATTTATAATCGTCGATTTTAATTTAGTGTTAGAGAACGCTTGGCTACTTACTGTAAATATTCCATGATTATCTTTATTTCTGGACTTTTCATATTCGTTTTCTAAATAACCATTTATTTGTTTTTATTTATAATACATAACTTATGAAGGTTTTACTCACATATTATTTAATAACCAGTTTAGCTAGGTATGATTGATCCAGCCCGTCGTTAATGAGAATTCCTGTAAATGAGTAAACTAGGCCCACCCGGCTACAGACTATCCGAGTTAAATATAAATAATTTTCTTCGTAGACACTAATTGATAAAAGCGAAACATCACAGAAGAAAATGGCGATCGATGCAGAGGAATAGTCACAGGAAAGGCAAATAAAGTAATCCAGGTTGGAAATAACGTCTGAAACCCCAACAATATTAACAGAGAAAAGGAAATAGCACCCGATGCCGTGAATTACCCCAATTAAACACCGCTAGATTCAGTTTTAACGGGCTGTCCATTGGAAAAGGAAAATAGGGTCCTAAGCTAAGTTAACTAGTGAATAAATATAGAATCTGAAGCCTGATGCACCGAAATAGGGTGAAATAAAGATAGAAAAAAGCCGAAATTTAAAAACAACGCCGTATATAATTAGAAATCGACCCGTAAAAATTATAAACCGTCCCTCAAACACTGGAATCCGTCCGTCTATGTAAGTACATTGTACTATTTAATTTCCTAAACTGTTACAGGTCGTAGAAAGATGTAGACAACGGAAGATATAACAAATGCATCTAGGATTTATACTCTAAGGTAAGACACCTTAAGAGCGAAACTACGTAAAAGAAACCTAAATGATCAAGGTACCGTACATGAGTTAAGAAAAATACTCTAATTATTTTAAAACTCGCCGTACCGAAGAAGAAACCGTAACGATGTCTCAAACTAATGAGCCAGAACAAGCCTCAGAAAAAGATATCGAAGAAGAACCGCTTAGACTTCGACACCTAAGTACGTTTACATCGAGATCAACTACAGTATGCGATGCTATAAGGAAATGGAATGTAAGATTCGATAGAAATACAGATCCAATTTCATCTTTAAAAAGAGTACAAGAATTAAAATAATGTTACCAGTTTAGGGAAACAGAACTCCTTACCTCTTTACCAGAATTATTAAAAGGGAATACACTGTTATGGTACAGAAATAACAAAGATGATTGGGTAAATTCGGATGACTTCGTTGAAAGCTTTAGAGCCAATTACCTACCAACTAGCTTTATGTTTAAGATAGAAGAAGAAATAAGATCTAGAGCTTAAGGTAACAGTGAATCGATAAAAGACTATATAACCGCATTACAAACCCTTATACGACGCTACATTCTGTATAAACCTGAAGACAAGCTAGAACGGATATACGAAAATTTAAAATCGGAATATAAGATGTATATTCGCCGAAGAGATTTTAATAATCTAAATGAATTAATAAGAGCTGGAGAAAAATATGAAAGTAACGTATTAAAGGCTAAATCCTGGACCATCACAAGCTTACATAACAGAAACCGCACACGTACCTAAAAAGGACGCGGAACCTGTTATGGAAATTAAAGCATTAAAACAAGAACCGTTGACACCGCCATCTAAATATGTAATATCGCCGTCTAAAAATGTAACACAACGTCATGTACCTACCGAATATAAAAGAGATCAATCTTGTTGGCAATGTGGAAACCGATGGCACTGGAGAAAATTGTAATTGTAGACGACAGGTAACCCCTTGATCAAATTTTTCAAAGGAACGCACCGTGAAAAATGAAACAGAACCGAAAGAATGGCAAAGATGACTATCTAGTATCCGCAATTAAACGATCTAAAACAAAATTTAGTCACCGAAAAACTGAATATAGGCAACGGAACCGAAAAACGTCACCCAACATTTTCCGCAAAGCGAGTTCCTTAAATAATGCTACCGTAACTGAAACCGATAAACGACTATTCTTAAAGGTCGAAATATCAGGTCAAACATTTTTGGTACTGATTGACACCGCAACTGAAAAGTCATTTATAAATGAGGAAATTGCAAGTACTCAGCAATTATACGAGAAATCCGAACAACGGTCACCGTATAAAGAAATACAAATAACCACCGGAACTACAGCTCCAATTCTCGCCGACATCCCGGTATTATCAAAAATACATTTATATTTGAGAAGAGTTAAGTTAACTTTTGGAGTTATTACCGACTTGGCTACGGATTTAAACCTAGGTCTCGATTTTTTGAAGCAAGCACATGCTCAAATCGATCCGTTAAGAAAAATCTTAAAAATTCCATGCGGAACTTGGCCTTTATATTATCGTCAAGGTATTACTACAATCTGCGGTCTTAGAACCTTACATATTACCGAAGAAAGCCGCTTAAAGCAATTTCTCGCAGAAGAACTTGAACAATTTAAAAATATCACCGGAATAACCGATAAAGTAAAGCATAAAATTAAGTTGAAGGAAAATGCAACACCGATAAAACAACGATATTACCCCCGGAGCCCTGCATTTCAAAAAGTGCTCAACGAAGGAGTAGACAGAATGTTAGAAGATGGCATTATCGAACCTTTGCATAGTCCGTAAAGCTCACCTGTAGTATTAATTGAAAAACAAACCGGAAAATATAGATTCCGCATTGATTTCAGAAAACTTAATCAAATGACAGAAACTGACGCTTATCCGATACCGTTCATCGAAAATATTCTAAACGAATTAAGAGGTGGTAAATTTATAACAACACTCGATCTTAAAAACGGCTACTGGAAAGTACCGTTGGAACAAGAAAGTAAACCGTTAATCGCATTTACAGTACCTGGTAAAGGAGTTTTTCAATTCCGTGTAACCCCATTCGGATTACACAGTGCTGAAGCAACATTTCAACGCCTTTTAAATTCAGTCACAGGTCCTGAAATGGAATCTTACGCTTTTGCATACCTAGATAACATAACAGTAACCGGAACTTCATTTGAAGACCACTTAGAGAATTTGCAGAACATTTTTAAGAAATTAAAAGATGCAAATTTGCAGTTACAAACAGAAAAATGCAATTTCTGTCATACCGAAATAAAATACTTAGGACACGTAATAAACGAAAAAGGCATACAAACCGACTCTGATAAAGTACAAGCAATACTTTAATGAAAACTCCGAAGAACATGGAAAGAGTCCGAAGCCGTTTAGGAATGGCATCTTGGTACAGGAAATGCATCTCTAATTTTGCACGTGCCGCCGCACCGTTACACAGTATACTCAAAAAAGGAACTAAATGTAACTGGCCGGAAACACAAGAAAATGAATTCCGAACTTTAAAAGGACATTTAAGTAACACCCCAATTTTATCTTGTCCAGATTTCAATAAAGCATTCGTACTTCAAACATATGAACCTGATGAAGGCTTAGGAGCCGTTTTAACACAAGATACCGAAGATCAAACTGGAGAAGTAGTTGCTTACGCAAGTCGATCATTGACGCTCGCAGAAAAGAATTACTCGACTCTTGAGAAAGAAACCCTTGCAATATTATTTGCAATCCGAAGATTCAAAATGTATATCAAAGGATATCATTTCCGTATAATAACCGCTCATAGATCTTGCAATGGCTAAAAGATAAACGAAACCCAACAGGGAGAGCCGCTAGATGGCTAATGGAATTGCAACAACATATCTTTACGCTGCAATACCGACAAGGTTCCTTAAATAAAGTCGCAGATGCACTTTCAAGAAATCCGTTAAATACCGTCACTGAAATTAAAACAATTATGCCGCAAGAATGTCAGTGGATTGAAACATTAAAAACAGCTATAAAGAAATACCCTGAAAAATACGAAGACTTTAAAATTGATAAAGATAATATTTACAGAAATATACCGACTACAACGGAAGATGTAAATAGAAATTTACAACTTAGCTGGAAATAATGCGTACCGAAACATCTAAGAAAAGCTGTAATTGTAGAGAATCATGATTCCCCATGCACAAGCCACTTAGGGACTAATAAAACTGTAAACCGAATACAACTTCACTATCATTGGACAAGAATGCAAACTAATATAAGAAGATACGTTCAACAACGCCAAAGTTGTCAACAATATAAGCCGTCACAGTTAAAACCAGCTGGAAAGATAGGTTATACAAAGATAAATGGACCAGGGCACACTATAAGCACAGATATTATAGATCTGATAATAAAATCTGCGAAAGGAAACCAATTCCTTGTAGTCTTCCAATACTCATTCACGAAGTGGGTGGAGATTAAATCTCTACGTACCGCCACTGCTAGAGCCGTAATTGAAGCCTTAAAAGACAAATAATATACCGATTTGGCACACAAAAGCAAATAACATCGGATAATGATCCGCAATACGCGAATAAACTATTTAAAAGTATGGAACAAACGTTCGGAATTGAACATAAGTTAACGATCCCATAGACACCGCAAGCCAACTCCGTCGAAAGAACAAATAGGGTCATAGGCACGATAATAGCTCAATTTACTAAAAACAAACATAAAGATTAGGACAAATGGATTCCAGAAGATTATTTTGCACTAAATACGGCCCAATATGAGTCTACAGGTTTCACACCTGCACTTTTCAATTTTGGTAAGCAGATTCAACAACCCTTAACCCTAAGAACACAAGTTGATCCCCCAGGAAAACTTGACCGATCGCCAGTAACTACAAACGAATATATAAAACAATTAGAATCCTTACAGGAAATACACACATAGCAAAATCAAATTTAGCAAAATCCTATATGGAATAGCGACGCTAACATTCAAGTAGGCG
This sequence comes from Phrixothrix hirtus, assembly GCA_024586415.1. Taxonomy (NCBI): domain Eukaryota; kingdom Metazoa; phylum Arthropoda; class Insecta; order Coleoptera; family Phengodidae; genus Phrixothrix; species Phrixothrix hirtus. The sequence continues at coordinate 8,794 of JAHWXV010138625.1, forward strand.
ACGTCGTATACCGACGCGTACGTCCTCTAAGCGACGCAAAAATGGGACGATCAGCGAAATTGGCTCCGAAATTTTCCGAACTATGTGAAGTAATTGAATTAGTATCTTAGAATACTGTAAAATTAAAGGGAATTGGCGATAACAAAGTTATTGGGCCAATTTATAACAAAGATATTAAGCCTTCTAACTTAGATCATAAAAGTTAAAGAATGGAACCCGTTATAAACTCGTATTCCTTCTAGACATTGCTAAATTCCTCCCTTGTACCAAATACCAGTAATCCTATGTACCGATTCCAACTCCATTGTTCGAAGACCGAAATATAGATACTAGATCCTAGAGCCATCGCCAATACAGCCACAATTGAGAGATGCAACAACATGGACATCGTTTACCCCGAGTTATTGATTTTTCGCGATGTGCTCGAAGTGCAAAAGGACCTGTAAAACACCGAAATCGCAATTATAAAACCGATACAGCTTTTCGCGAGTTTCAATGTTATAATTTTATTATTAGTTTAATTAGAAAGGCAATGTAAAAGACTTTAACAAATCGCGGAGTGCGGGAAACGTTAAATAATTAGAATAATTGATTATGGATATAAATGTTTGTAAACCTTGGATTTTATCTAATTAAAAATTAATATGAACTAATTAAAAATTAGATAAACTACTAATAATGTATGTAATTATAATAAGTTAAGATAATTGAAAATATAAAACGAGATACCGCCATTTTAAATATGTACACGTTATAAATTTCAAGCACCGAGTGACTGCAAAGCGCAGGATTGAAATAGAAAACAAAGTACGCGAGTGGAATAAAGACACCGCATATCAAAATAGTATAAAATAAGCAACGAAAGTACTCTAGGAGGACTTCACTTTTGACTGCAGTGTTTGACTGCGGAGCAAGCTGCACCGATACACGGGAACTTCGCGTTCAAACGCGAAGCGAGCTAGGCACTCTGGTGTCAACGTCGAACCGGTTCACTTCACATTTGATCGCACTTCAGGTCCGATGGCGCTACAATAGACCCGAAGTCCGCTCTCTTATCAGGGCCGCTCGTAGAACCAACATTTATATTAAAACACACGATTGAACCGACGAACTTAGTTTACACCTGGAAGTTGTAAACCCTTCTTGCCGTCGCTGACGAAATCTAAGTGCTTTGGCGGTAGAGCTCGTCACCGAGGCCTAAACACGATTCTTCAGTTGGGTAGTTGAAAAGTGTACAGCCAAACTGAAGGTTCATAAAACCCGTAATCACCTCCGCCTAGGTTGTTTGCCTTATTGTGACACCAAAATTGCTCCCTGGGACTTGGCGCACGAATCTGGTAGACCCTTAGGGGATGCGTGCAAACGCTACTACTAGTTGAGAAGTGTAATAGGCAGTTGCGGGGCAAGACTTCGTGACCTCAAAAGGATTGTCAGTATCAGGAAATCAGCAATTCCGCTAGGTCGATTATTCCGGTTTTATGTATCTTCGCCGAGAGCGTGGATTATAGACAACTTCTAAGTGCATCCTAGCATTCGTGAAAGACTTGTATAAATCAATTATTGTTGACTGAAGCCCTTTTACGAGAAGCGCCGTTCAATTACTCACATTAACGAGATTGTAACTTTGTCAACCGTCCGCCATTAAAAGTTAATGCTACGTTCACTACGAATAATGATCATTGCCGTCATTGCTTGTTCTTTACTAATAATTAATTACCGTTTCATGATTGCTCCGTTGTGTACATATTAATTGTAGTATTTCAGAGCATGTACTTAGTTTATTTATAACCGTCAATTTTAATTTAGTGTTAGAGAACGCTTGGTTAATTACTGTAAATATTCCATGATTATCTTTATTTCTGGACTTTTCATATTCGTTTTTTAAATAACCATTTATTTGTTTTTGTTTATAGTAAATCACTTATGAAGGCTTGCAACGAGTGTTCGTTTGAGCCACTTTGTTTTATGGAAGTCGATATTGTAACTAGTTGGGCTAGTTCTTGATCGTAGTTGATGTTGAGGCTTACTTCAAACACTAAAGCTTGTATACCGCGGGTTAGCTCTATTGAAGTCTGAGAAAAGTTCCAGAACTGTATTTTAGAAGTAACAGCAGTCCTCTAAAACTGATCGATGGGTGAAATTTTGTAACGACAATCCTCTCAGCCTAAAAATTATTATAATCAATTTATACGGTTACTCCACAGTGTGAACTTAGCTTTGTCAAAGGTTCTAGATTAATAATATCTACAGTTTCGGTTTTGATACACTCAGTGCATGTATATTTTTGTCATAACTTTGTTCTAATTAGTTTAATTAAAACCTGTTATTTATTTTAGGTATTATTTATAGGGTTCTTACCAGCGCTCTGTATTTATCGAGCTCGATATACATACTTATATTATTATACTCTATATACGTTCAACTTGTGATACAATTTAATGTATTTCATATAGTTAACCTTGTTTGCAAACTATGTTTTGAAAATCTATTTATGTTCGGAACTGTATATTTTGAATAATTAATTTTTATTCAGATTTTACCTTTATTTTTATGTAATAATTGAATTACACTTTGCAGTGCACTGTTTTAATACCTGAACATATTTTTATATCTTTAAATAAGAAGTTTTAAGACTGTAAATCATTTATTTCTTACTAATAAAGTGGATAATTACAGTTCGTATTTAATTCTAGTTTGAAATCTATTTACGTTAGCTAGCGTTAGCTTCGATTTGTATCGGTGATACCAGATGGCGCTTTAATGCGCTTTCATTGAAATATTAATCGAACGCAATGATTTATGGGTAATGTATCAAAATGGCGATGTTTGTTTGTGATTTCGTAGTGCAATTAATTGTGCAGTTTTCACCGGTTTTTGATGCATTAAGTAAATGAAATTTAGTGAAGGTTTAATTGTTCTTAACTTGGGGGTTATTTAGATAAATAAAGAAGCAACATCCACCCGAGGGGTTGCCAACATAAGCTTTAACAAAAATCCAAGCTATGACCGGATGTTTTGTCAAAAAAGGAAGGAATAATCGCAGAGCTTTTCAACAATACGATAAGTTACAGAACTATTAACCCTTTTTGTCAAACGGTTTAAAATTGTTTAATTTGAAATAAATTGAAATACAAACTTCGTGATTTCCGTGATTCTACGTC
>JAHWXV010138640.1:0-11507 GCA_024586415.1 Phrixothrix hirtus
TTCGAACGTTAGCTATTAAACTTCTAATTAAATACGTGATATTTGACAGAAATAGGTATTTTAGGAATTTTTTACATAGTTTTTAATAAAATATAGTATATATAAAGGAACGGTGTGGTTTTAACCGAATGCAATACATGTTGTGTTTGAAATCTGACATCAAAGCAAATCTCATAATATTCTGTAACATGACCTTCATAGATTTTAGAAAAGCATAATCGATTGACAACGTAAAGTCTCAAAATAGCGAGCAACGAACAAACAGTGCAATGTGTATTGTGGTTTACTGAATTTAAGTCAATTATTACTGTGCAGTGTATGAATACACCAGGGATACACCTAAATTATACATTAAATACGTAACTGTAATTTGGTCCATTCTACAGGGCACTCATTAAACCTTTTGAGATTAACATAAATTGTTTGTAATATTCATTCTTTTTCTAAGTTTAAAATGAGAATATTATGCTATTAATGTGCATATAAATAAATTAACTTCATAATGTATCATGCTACTTTTGTATAACAATTTAAATATATCGATATCTCATATGTTATCAGTGTCATTAATAAACGCTCACGGTCACATTTGGACGAAATATTGTTACCGTGCGTTTGGGTGAGACTAAGTAAAGGAAGTTGCCACGCGGTTGGTGTTAATCTTGTATTTGTGTATTTATACAGCGAAAACTTTATAATTTAGATCCGGATTAGCTAATCCTAGTTTATTTAACATTAAATTTAAGAATTAATCCGAAGGTGCGCGATGTATTTTGTGGTGTACTGTAAGTTGATTGTAGGTGGTTGCAGTTAATCTACTAAGGTTTTTGTATTTACTTTATTCAGATTTGAGTACGTGGTCGTATTGAATTTATTGATTCATACATACGTAGTATCTATATTCATAATCCAATTTCTCTAAGCTAAGATTTTCAATTTAAAATCATCATTTAATTTGCCCAGCAATTTTTCTTTGTAAATCCGGAAACATTTATCAAGTTTCAACGAAGAAACTTCAAATAGTTTATAGATTTGTTTAAATATTATTCCGTAGATATTTTAACATTGTGTAGATTGCTTAGTTGCGGCCGATTTTCTTCAGGAAGCCCTGACGGTACCATTCTGCAGTCTTTGAAACAAAAACTATCCAACTGAAACTTATTCGACATTCTCAAAACTTCTCCCACACAAGTGTGGGTTATTGCTTTGAACAGATAATGTGAAGGTACAAGTGTGGGTGTTTACCATGAAATATCGGGCAGCAGTTCTAGTTTTAGCAGAATTGTCCTGGGGATGTTTAGTTGAGTCAGTTCATGTAGTACTGTTCGATGGTTGCTATTGTGTTATCGAAGTTAATGGAGATAACAAAATGTAACGTGTGATACACCAAAATAATTTAACGACTAGCGATTACTAATTGAAGAATTTATTTTGGCTATTTGACGAATTTCAGTAGAATCGACTTTCGTAGGATGATCAGAGCGTGCAGGTTGTAATTTTGTTTCAAAACTTCTAATTATTTGATGACAACTTTGGGGTTTTAGGATTGAACGTTTTGATGTTTTGAGTATGTCACAGTACGCATGCGGCCGCATCAGATATATCAATCGAAGATTTATTAGTGTTGGTTATGAGCGTTCACGACGTTAATTTGTTAGGTAACGTTGTATATTTCAGAGAATTATTTGATATAATTGCTCTGTAAAGTGTTATTCATTTGGGACGTATTTGTATATGTATTCTTATTTGTTACTTAGGCGATTTATTTCACTTCGGAATACAACCTATTTGCTTTATTTCTAATCATAATCCTTCTACTTATTTATTCAATCAATCAACGATGGGCTTTAATTCATTTAATTGTTTAAAACGTTTTCATATATGTACGTTCTCTATTTACAATCCTTAATCTAACATATTCCTAATCTAAGATCATGCAACGAGAAGAATAGTTTTTCTATCATTACTATATTCTAATGTTTCATGCAATGGCGTTAAATACAAATGGCTGCAATAGTTTTATGTGCCAAGTGTAAATTGCTTGCTGTACATTTAGGATGTTTGATGAGGGGGCTCAAGGGGGAGATTTATGGATGATTCACCAGGAATTCATATCTCGAGGTGGTCTGAAAATATGAAGAAGATTAATCTAAGTAATCCTGTGATTTAAATTATAGGGGCAAAAGGCATGGGTTATGTATAGGAGATGCAGAAAGTATCTAGTTTTTCATTACTAAATTTGCCTATATATAGTCCTTTCTATAAATTTTTACTACCTTAGCAAAATTCTAAAAATATTAACATGTTTGACAATTTGACTTGGTATGCAGTAATATTTCTTAACTACTAACATTGTTCATAATTGTTTTTTAAAGTTTTCTACAATTTTACAGTTTTCTACAGTTCTGGTTTCTATTCACTAAATATTACACGTTATTTCTATTAGTAGTGATCTCTGCAAATATAAATTTCTTATTTACTCTTATCCTGTCATAAACAGATGTCTCTATCAAATGAAACATTAACATTTATGATTACATTCATTTCGTGTACTAAAATTTATATAATTATTTTGGATTATTCTTAATAATTTACATTGTCTAATATTTTTAACTAAACTAATTGTTTAATATTTTGAATTATTAAATGTTTTTAATTACATTTTTGGACACTTAATTTATCACAGGTTTTAATGATCATTTGAAATAATTCTGGCCATTTCTGATTTTATGAATTCGTTGTAAGAATTTTTCGACTAGCAATCAAAATATGCTATTAATTCCAATATTCGTTAGTTTTATTTATTTGAAACATATTGTATATAGCGATTATTTTGTAATTTATTTCATTTCACTATGTTACGTTAATTTGTCGTTTCCGTAAAATGTATATCAAAATTCCAATTTTATTTCGTATACAATGTTATCTTGGTTGCCTACAGCGCAGATCGAATATATATATAATCATTCTTCGAGTAACGTCGTTTCAAAATATATTGCAATTACTAGTACCATTGATTTGAGTATATAAAATCAATGTTAGTACATTTTGTGCAATCTGTTATATTGTTTTTAAACATTCTCGTAAAAATGAGTAATGTTTATAATTTAATACTTATAGTAATTAAATCCATTCATTCTTTGAATTTTTGTTTTTTGACTATTCAAAGTTATTGTTCATGCTAGTGTAAACCATTGCGGAACTGAAATGGAAGTTCATAAATAAGGTTGTGATAGTCTTGGACGGGATACCTTCTTGTGAAACTATCCCTTGCTTCATGACACTGCTCATACAGGGAACCGTTGTGGTAATCTGTGCAGATGAACTGAGCAAAAAAATTGGCGTTTACAGGTTACACCTACGCCGACCCTAAGTATAGATACTGGGAACACACGAGGATATCGATTCCTCACTGCAATGCCTTTCCAGTCAAAATCTTAGCTTAATATTTGAAGAGTGAAGAGCCTATGAACAGAGGGCGCAGGATTAACCTCAGGCGATCAGACTGATTCTGGACATTAACGAATTTTCTCTGAAGATCTTAAAAATGTGCAACTTCCCACGGTTCCTTTCTATGGGACGGGTAACCGACCGGCTACTCGATACTAAAGTAAAGGTCATGTAAGCTGTACTACTGGTGCCCCTGGCGAAAGGTTTTCTACAGCCTTAATGTCATTAAAAAACCTGCATCTGGAACAAATAAACTTGCAGTATTGCATCATTACTTGCAACCTCTTTGGCAGGAAGCTAGTAGCAAACTTTAAAAAAATAGCCTTCATACAGGTATATTGAGTTTCAAATGAAACTCAACCAAATCTCACAATTTTACCAAGGCAGGAACCCAAAACTCACTAACAGGAATTCCCTCAATGCACGTATATGTATACTGTCTGGTGAGATTAGTCACTCAACAGACACACTTAGCAGCAGATCTCCTGAAGGCTGTCATTTGAAACTATCGCGTGGGACTTCTTCTGTGAGGACAACTGTTCCAGGATGGGCTTACACCTGTGATGATTCGATACAAAAAACTCATTCATTAATGTATTTTCAGCAGGAGTTCGCTGGTGACTTTTCGAATTCTACATCTGTCTTTCAGCCAAATCGTGTGGTACCCTTTTCCTTCTTTTTGAATCTTTATCATTGCGTGCAAACGCTCGCTAACACTTTTTTGAGTCATATTTAATACCTCCGCCAATTGTGATTTGAGTACTACTGGAGTCTTCGTACAACAATGCTTGAAACACTGCATCGTCAAAATTTTTTGGTGGTTTTCCCTTAGTCTTGTCTTTCACATCAAAATCACCAGTACTGAATCGATTTAATCAAGTTTGAGCAGCAGTTTTCTTCAAAATGAGGCAATGTATTAAAATCTCCCACAAATGGTCTTTTTTGGTACCAAATTCGACATTTTCAAAACAGAAATAGACTGATATTTACACTTTCACAATTTTCCACATGTATGGTTTTGTAGGTTAGCCTACATATATATATATACATACATATATATATATATATATATATATTAAATCATCACCGTCTGTTATGAAAATCCGCATTTCATAGGTATACACTTTTTACAATAATTAGCGATAAAAATAAAAATTAATAATTCGAAGTAATAAATATGTGACACAAATTAATATACATAATAGATATAATTCTGTCAAAAAAGTGTCGGAAATTGTCAAGTTAAACTGCCCGCACTAGTCGGAGGTATAAAAATTTTTTGTCCCAGGTTGGTACAACTATCCTTAATTATGGACGCATTTCGAAATTTAACATAAGATGCAACTACTCAACAGTTACGTCATCTCTATGATAGGAACGATTTTGATGAATGTGTTGTGGTATTCATGCGTATTGCTTGTAATTTATGACCAAAAAATTTTAAAAATTAACCTATTTTATTAAACCAATAAAAAATCACAAACTATTCATATTTTAAGCACTTATGATCACTAATTTAATTTTATATAAGTTTTTAATTCAGGTACAAATCGAATTTAGGCATAAACAATTTTACGCGGGAACTGGTGTATTCTCCCACCATTACTCCACCAGAAAAACCAAGTTCAAAGTATGATGGAACTGATGCTGCATCAAGTTATTACACCATTAATTTTGGAACGGTGTGCTGGTATACACCATTGATGTCAACGTTGGAGCAACTGTTGAATTCTGAAACGCGCCCTATTATGACGCCAAGTTAGAGTGAAATCTGTCGACCAGTGTATTTATAACAGCTGGTTAAGTCAGTCGATGTCAGTAGTGAATGTCGATTTTTACAATGAGTGAAAATATTGAATTTATCTTAAATTTTGTGTTTAGAACGAAATTTCGTCTGCTGATGCATTGAAGATGTTTCAGAAGGCTTATGGTGATTCATCACTATTAAAAACCAATGTATATGAGTGCTACAAAGCTTTCAAGGGGGGTCGAGAAATCGTTGAAGACTTGCCTCATTCTGGACGACTTTTAACAAGTTTGACCGAAAATAACATCAAAAAGTGAAGTAAATTGTACATGAAAATCATCATTCCAAGAGGTAACACACGAACTTAACATGTCCCATGAGTCTGTTGGTTCGATTTTGGTCGAAAATTTGGGTATGAGACGCGTCGCCGCAAGACTCGTTCCAAAAGTTCTGAATTTTCTTCAAAAACGCTATCGTGAGCAGGTCTCTGTGGACATGCTTGATCGCTGTATTTCCCACGTTCATGGTGCGCATCGTAACTGGTGATGAGACATGGGTCTAAGAGTACGATATGCAAACCAGCCAATAAGCATCGGAATGGAGAAGAACAACGAGCCCAACCGAAAACACCACGCCAAAGCCGCCCAAAAGTGTAAGCGATACTCATTGTTTTTTTCGATATCCGTGGTGTTGTGCACTACGGATTCTTTTCACAGGGTCAAACGGTCAAGAAAGAATATTATGTAGACGTTATGCGACGTTTGCGTGGGCGTATCCGCAAAAAACGGTCAGATTTGTGGGCGAATAATTCTTGGATTGTACACGACGATAATGCGCCGTTTCACGTAGGTACGATTGTGACCGATTTTGTCGCTAAAAATTCAACAAATGTATTTGAAAAATCACCGTATTTACCAGATTTGGCACCGTGTGAGTTCTTCCTCTTCCCTCTTGAAATTTCCGCTCCGGGGTACCTGTTTTGAGTTGATTGAAGTCACAAAACAGAAATCAGCGTGTGAACTGAAGGCCATCTGAAAGCGCCTACAAGAAATGTTTCGAAGATAGGAAAAACGATGGCATACGTGCGTTGTTTCAAATGAAGGCGACCCAATAAATTTTGATGAATAAATGAAATATATATGTGTGTTTTATTTAACAATTCCCGGTATTTTCTTGACAGAATGTATATTAATAATAAAAATAAAGCAGAAAATGTGACGGATTTATCTCTCGCAAGACAATTGCGCTAGTAGTCTGTTTACATAACAGAAAGTCCAAGGTTGACTTCTAGTCGGCAACAAAGTTTTCCAGATCTTTAATAAATTTTAAAATAATTTGAGATCCCGTTAAGAATTTCGCAAATACAAAGAATCTAAATTATACTATAACAATAAATATGCAGTTACGGGTATAAATGTCATAAAAATAAGAAGTACCAAACGTGATAAACAATGCGAAAGTTTAAGGTTGTTAATATACTACGGGCATGTGAATTTAATCATTCAACTTAAATGTTAACATTTCTCTTTTGTTAAATAAATCGGTGTCTTTTGAGGGAACGTTTATAAATATGTCACAATATGCTTCAGGGCCTGTGATTTCTGTTTTCAGGAAATAAAGCGCTAAATTTAATACAAAGAACATATTTTTTCAGCCAAGGCTTTAATATTCTTAAACTTATTTTTATAAATTGTTTTTCTTCTAAAATCAAATTTTGCTTTCTGCCATTATTCTTGTTTTATTATTTTTATGCAAGTTTCCAAGAACACTAATTTTGTACATAGAACTATTAAATAAATAATGAGTAGTGTTTTATAAAAACAATATATTTATGGAAACTGTCTAAAATTAAGAATATTTTTAAATAGTTTATTGATCGACTGGTCATGGAATTGCTAGATATCTCAGTAACAGAGTACTCGCTGGCAACCTAGAGGTCCTGGGATCGAGTTTCAGTAGAGGAATGAAATTTTATCAAATTGTATGTTCTCGTAATATTTAAATAGTATTAACTATGCCCTAGAGACTAAATTCCAGTAATAGTGCACCATTTTTAAATAGTTGTAAATAAATAAACAGCAAACTTAAAGATCTGTAATTAATTAATTAAGTACTGATATAAGAAAAATTCTTTTATGCGAAGGGTTCGTCAGTCACTAAGTATAGCTTTGAGAATTCTTCTAGTTTGTATGCTCTGCGGTTAATTCTTTGAAATTTCTATTCAACAGGTTTGTTATTGATTTAGGTAGTTGTCGATCATTTATCTGAATGAAGCATTAATCTTTTTTAAGTTAAAGTGAACTGTAGATAATTTTATTTTGGATTACCAACAAATTTACTGGATTACTTAGTAATTGTTCATTTAGTATTTCTACTTGAAGGTTGAACTATTTTAGCTTTAATACAAAAATATTTAATTGTATCTAATTTAATAAATGTATACAGAACTCGCAGGAATATACCAGTATAAAATTTTAACCAAATTATTCGGTTATCGATTATCAGTAATATTCGTCTCAGTTATATAGGATGTCCGGAAAATAACATTAACGGCAGATATAACTTGGTATGAACTACAGAAAACGTTTTTAATTTTGTTTCTAAATTGTACAGCTATTGAAATTTTTAGAATTAAAAGTTTGACTTTGAACAAGCATGGTAATTTGGGTGCTGTAAACGTTCATTAAACCATTTTACTATTGCAATTGTCGTTCGCTTTGTGAAATATGTTTCAGCGTTAATGACATACTGATTACTAAGAGGCACTAGACGTTATTCAAAGCAAATGTCAGCAAACTTTACCAACAAATTTAATTGTTTTATGTTGAACTGTCTTTAACATTTTTATAATCTGCATATTTATCAATCCTAGAATGTCAAAATTAAGATTTTCTTATTCAACATTTCAGTTGTCAATGTGGCCAGGGATGAATTAGTAAAAAATAATAATTTAATGCATGTGTTAATATTGCAAGAAAATTGATAAATGCTTTTGAATACAATACATTAATAAAAATTCATTATAAATTCTTATTTTTATAATTAATTAATCAATATTAAATTAATAACAACAGAAACAAATTTCAATACTTAATTTTAAAAATAATATCAATGACATCTAAACATCTGATAAAAAGCAAAGTCAATAAACCACAAACTAATTTATATGAAACAAACAACTTTTTGTGGGTTAAATACAACTTATAGTTGGATAGGTCCGTATTTTTTCAAAAGAGATTAACATTATGTGTGTTAAGGATACTTAACATTTAATTTCAAGTTATATATTAATTTTATTAATTTGCTTGAATTTTAAATTAATATTTTTGAAAATTTTACAATCATTTTAAAGATTTTTATTAAAATAGTTCATATTTTAGCAAATCATTGTCAATGTTTCGTTTTATCAAGAATCGCATCCACGTTAACATTACAATGTATAAAATATAATTTATGAATCGGTTTTCACTGGAATTCTTGCCGCTGACCTTGTATGTCATCGTTTTTAGTCTTTTCCCGCAAAGTTTTCGCAAATTTTAAGTAAAAAAAGATTTCCTATTTGAATATAACCTCGGCTGATCAGAATCTTATTACTAAAATTAAAATTTTATTTCATCAACCTTAAAATGTTGTTCCAACCATGGCTTCAATGACACATGCTTCTACCATGCTTATAGTTGTTGTCTAATAAGACCCGTAGGAATTAATTTTGTGTATTGAGTATATTTTGTTTTAAAGTGTTTCAAATTCCCTATCCTCCCTGAGAGATTTTGGCATAGAAAATGTTCACCCTGCAAGTGGGTTACGTAATATTGTTTGCTGATACTGTTTCCATAGGGGCAGATTTTTTCTGTTTTTCTAACTAAAACATTGTTGATTAATATGCTGAACGGACCTTTCAGGCCACATTTTAGGCAACACCCATGTAACATTTCAAATTGTAGTTTCTATTTCTGTTATACATCTTAGAAAATATTTTTTACAACAAAAGTTGTTTGGAATTTAATTCTAAATATTTTAAGTGCAATTTTTGGTACTAAACATGAGTTTTATTTAGAAAAACTAAAACAACTTTGGACCCCTTATCGATGTAGTGTGTAAATAAAGAGCCCATAGTTATTTTACTTTTTCTAAATAAAATATTACTTTTAGTAACAAGTAAAAAAGTAATTAGAATTCAATTTCTAACAACTTTTGTTTGAAAGTCTGTTTTCTAAAATATACAGGGTTGTTTTGAAATAGTTATTGAAACGAAAATGGGCAACTCTACGTATTAGAAGAGATACATTTTTGAGATTATTAAATCCCATTAAGCCCTTTTTTAAAAATTTTATAAATGGAAACATTTTAGGAACTGCTAGCATTGGTCACGTAATTAATCTGTAAAACATCCAAGAAAACTACGAATGTATTTGCTGGCAACATATCGAATTTTTTTCTGTTTATTTACTAATAAATGGGTGCTTAACCTGAAGGTCATTTAATTTTTATTTATTAGCGCGACACGTAACTTAGAAATTGAATTTCAATAACCAATTTATGCTTAACCCTTGACCTTAGAATACTTATGACCCATTTTATCTTTTGTTAACAGCTGGTAGATTAAACGATAGCTAATTTTCTTTTTTGAATGAAAATTAAAAATAAATTTAATTGCGATTTAATGTTATTTTGTATTGGCGTGAAAAACACGTTAACATAGCGTATGTAACCTATTACCATTTTTGAATTTATAAACACTAAGAATTCTTTAAAATTAGCTGCAACAATTTAGCAGATATTAATTATCTTTTGATACCGCTACTAGTTTCTTGTTGTAAAAGCGTACGTACACAAACAACACAAACTGTTCAATAGTTTAAGAAAGTACACAACTACTAAGAAAATCTAAAAGTTTTTATTACCGGTCAAGAGAAAATGTAGTTTTATTTTTTTAAAAACGCTTTTAATTTAGAAATAATGAAAAGCAAATTAATACTATGAAATAAGACACATTTTCTCTTGCAAGCGGCAATAGCTTCAATAACGAAGATTTTCCATTTTTTGATAAATTTTACTTCCGCAAAAAGAGTCAAATTTAATTTAATGACAAAATCGAGTTTTTTTATCAATATCAATTACCCCGAATGTTTACCAATACACGGCGATGCCCGACTATATTGAACTGGAATGGCCCGTAACATGAGTAAGACTGGAATAAACGCACGTGATTTCCTTACAAACTATGATGAAACTTCTGACTATAAATATTGCAACTCAGGTTCTTAAAAAGTTTTACAAACATTTTCTAAATTCAATTGTGCCTAAATTAAAGCTGTTTCATTTTATTAAATTTTTTTGTGAGTATATGGGACCTAAAGAATTCGTGGTTAAAATTACTGAAACTATTTCAAAGAAATCCTGTATAACAAATATAGAAACTACAATATAAAATTGTACAACATATGAATTGCATATGATGCGTCTAGAAACATTTAAATGAATTTCCGTTTGGTGAATTATTTATATTTTTTTGCAAATCATTTTGTTGGTTTGAGACAAATAGTTATGGAATTTGAATGATAACACTGTAATACAAAGTGGAATATTGATTGGTAACCACTGATGTTGCTTAGTCACGTGCAGGGAGAACAAGATTTGCTGAAACATTTTTAGATGGCTAAATTTCATTCTTATTCATTATACTTGGTTCATGGCTGTATTTGATTTTTTATCATTGTTCAAAGATTAAATTTAGATCATTCAAGTGCCGAATAAGCAAAATAATTAATTAATAATTTTTATGGAAATCTGTAACTGTCGCATGAACTTTTTATATGCATTTTCGTGTAATTGTTAAGTTGTAGTAATATAACGTATATAAACGAAAAATTTCACTGATTTACATTTAACTGGAATTAACTTGCTATCCGGCCTTTATGATGAATAGATGCTCACTAGAGTTTTACTTTATTAGGGGATTATAGAGCAATCAAACGGTTTACGCTTTTATGGTCTACTAGCTAGAAATATGATACAGTATCTAAAAACTTGTGGGACACTTGCCTAAACGTGCAAACGTTGTAAATATTTATATAATACAATATTTCTTTATATACAAAGGTTGGACAAACAATTTAATTTTCAAAATTTCAGAAAAATATTGGCTTTATTTTAAATTATAATTGTAAATAAAAGTCGCGTCTCCCGGAAACTTCTATTCGATCGATGACTAACAAGGAAAGGGCCCAACCCGAACTCACCGATGTCATTGATTTTTTGATATGTTGTAGAACATCAAAAAATAAAAGACACGTATTTTTTTTTATCT
>JAHWXV010138646.1:0-10237 GCA_024586415.1 Phrixothrix hirtus
GACTAAATCAGGTAATTATTGAATTTCTGATAGTTAGTTCTCATTAATTCCTTTTAATTTTTATTTTGAATCATTTGGCTTTACGCGGCATGTTGCTTTCATCGACTACTTTGTCATGCGTCAATCTAAAAATCTAACACGCGAAAACTTATTGTCGAGGAATTCAAAACGCTGTCAGCCAATTACAGTGGAGGTAAAAGGTTATGGATAGTCGATAATTAAGCGTTTCTACCATGTAATGTTTCATCAATCGGGCAATTGGGGCGGGACTGCCTTCGTAGTCTGCCATAGCGATAATCTAGGAACGCTCTGTATATCTGGATGTGCACCTTAAGAATGACGACAAAAGCCTCCTTCAGTAGCAGTTACGGTAGCTGAATAAGCTTAAAGGAATTCTGAGTCGAGCAGGTTACTTTACGACCACTCTTATATATCATCAAGTCATACAATGCGTTAGCGTTAAGAGTTCGTCAGGCTGAAGGTGTAGAGTGGGTTCCTAGTGCATAGATTGACATTCAGGGTGCCCATAAATAGAATCTACCTTGTATATTTGTGATGTGAAGTAGTTATTCTTTACAGGTGGTAATTATTACCCTGAATGCGCAGTTTTGAGGTAAGCCTCTCTGTATATACGTGACTACTAATTAATCTGTTTGATGTTTAAATGTCAATATTAAATATTAAATTAAAATTTATTGTAGAATGGTGGGCGCCACTTAATTTAGACAGCATCTTTATACTGGACGTTAATTTTAAATCAATTACCAGTGTAACGCTTTATTATACTGACTGAATTTCAATTCAATTTAAAAACATGTTTAGAATAAGTAAAAATATATTATCACATCAGTTAGTGACACGGAGCTTGTCCGCAACTTTGCGTCTTATGAGGAAAGAACTCACTCTTTGAAAGGAGTAGCCAGCCTCAACTACTCTGTTGTCCAAAAACGGCTTGGATCTTTCAAAGGGTGTATATTAATCCCTCTAGACGCTTTAATGCTTTCAAGGGGATGGCTAGGCTGAACCACCCTAATTATAGACTTTAGACCTTGAAATGGGGTCGTAGTAATCAAATAAAAAGCTCAGATTTACGACTCGTTTATTTTTACTAAATAACCTGTTTATATAAATATGCTTTGCGTGACGTTCGTATTACGTAGTGGATTTAAGGTCCAGGTTTTTGCTGTCTGGTAGTTTTGTAACAATTAGGTATTGTCTATTACATCAATAATTATTTTCTAATCTTAACATAATTTAATTTGTTTTTTAAGGTCTTATCACATTAGGTATTTTTGTAACTTAATTTATAATTTTCCGTCTCTGTT
The DNA here is from genome assembly GCA_024586415.1 of Phrixothrix hirtus. NCBI lineage: Eukaryota > Metazoa > Arthropoda > Insecta > Coleoptera > Phengodidae > Phrixothrix > Phrixothrix hirtus. Next base: position 1,326 of record JAHWXV010138646.1, read on the forward strand.
GTCCTTTTTTTGTTATCATGTTTAATCTTAATTTTTGGCTTTCTTATTTATAATATAAGTTTATTACGTAAATGAATGACATTGAAGGTTTTGCTGATTGTCTTAGTTGCATTTAGTTATTGCGTTTATGCTGATGTTCTGACTTGACTTTCAGAACCTATGCTCTTTATATTACCTAGATATTTGAACTGTGATACGACCTTTCACTTATGAATTTGGTTTTGAATATTTCCCTTTTTTAAGGGTTACTTATATGTACATATTTGAAATACGTATTTTAAACTTATTTCTACCTTAATTCTTTGCTACGTTTAAGACATAAATTATCCATTTTATCTATTCCCTACGTAGCTCTCGTCTCTGGTTTCTGTTAACATTCAGTTAAAATTTGGGAAAAGTTTTAACTTCTCTAAAAATATCTTAGGCCTGGAATAAGTTAGGTATAAAAGGATTGTGGTATTTCAATGAAAGCATTCTAAAGTCTCTTTAAAATCACTACAAGCGTTTTCAGGTCTAAAATTTAGACAGCCTGAAACCGCTTTGCTACGATTACACATAAATGCTTTCCACTTACCTCGTAGAACCAAGCCTAAATTAATTTGGGCATTAGTAAGAAAATAACTATACGCTGCTGTTAAAGTAGTAAATAAAGGCCTTAGAAGCTCTTCAGTCACCATAATAATGGTAAATGTACGAAGTGTTATCTACTGTCTTATTTAATAAAATAAACTACAAAAAATGTTTCATACAAAACTTGTTTCTATTCAAAGCTAACTTGTTATTTATAATTTTGAGGCTAAATGCAGGGACGCTTATTTTTGAAAAACAAAACCAATACTAGCAAATTCTACAAATAGATTTTAGTTACGTTATTTTTTCTGAACAAATATTTCATCATAGTTTTGAAAAAAATTGATGCAGATGATCTACTACACCCGATAAATTTAATTTAATTAGATTGTCCGTAACATTTATGTTAGTGCAACACTATTTTCTACATTAACTAAAGTTTTTAGCATTTGAATTCCTGCGCCGAAATTTTGGCAGTGCAAAATTCCTAATTCCTTTGATACACTAGCAATTGACAATATCCTCACTGTTCAATTGGAGTATTATATTTTTTATTAATATTTGACAGCTACTATCAGGGTTTACTTGTCCCACTAAACTTAATGCGTTTAATTCTAAATAGTTATGATTTGCTAATCGAATAGCTTTTGATGCAAATGGGTCATTTAATTTACTTGATGTTGAAATGATTACAGTTCTGGTTGGCGTCTTGGCAACTCTAACCAAAGGCTTTCATTTTTAAACATCTTTAGGACTTATAAATTTTATATATCTCTATCCATCCTAATACGTGCTTAGCATTTTAGCAACTTATTGTCTACGACAATGGGGAATAATTAAAAAGTACTTACCTATATTAGCTTTATTGAACACATTCTTCGCCGTTTTGTTCTTATTTCCAATTGATTTGATTTCTTAAATTTGGTTTATAGAATCAATAATACTGTTCTTTTCCAAGCTTCTGCTTGTTAAACCTTTGATTCTAAGTTTTATTGATTTAATAGACTGTGTGCATCCGTTTTGTTGAGCTTTGGTATATCCTCGAATTTTTCTCTTCCGCTAATCACTTTTGTTCAATTTCGAAATATATTTTAATACGAAAATTGAATCAATGATATAATGATTTTTGAAATTTTACCGACTGCGCCAGTTTTCGCTATTTAACAAATATTACGTCTTCTACTTTGGACAATTCGGTTTATGTAAATAAAAATTATTTTTAGCGTATTCCTAATTGTTAGTTACTTCAAAAAGGTCAATTTAAATGTCTTTCTTCAGATCTTTTCAATTCAAATTAAACAATTCGTCCTATAATATAAAGAAGTAGTTATTCACAGCATATCTTTAAGATATTACGGAAACGCATAGGATCGTTTTGTAGCTAGGTTGTATAGTTAAAGTTAATTCGGTTGTCATGCTTGCCTTTCTTGCGGTGCCCAAAAGACAGATGCACTGATTTCGGCTAGGTATTAGAAAAAAGAGGACATGTTGCAGTAAATATAGCTTAGCATTCAGTTTATAAACGTCGGAACATCGGTAAAACGGTAAAGCAATTATTACGTGAAATAGTCAGGGGCACAACGCTGCCAGTATAAAAAGGTTGAGCTATGTAATTAAATAACATCTTACTTTTTAAATTAGGGTTAATTAGTTTCTATAAAATTCAATATGAAGTTTACGATTGGAATCGACTTATAAAGTTTTTCTGTATTTCCCAATAATTAAATTTGGAATTTAATACAATGGAATTAATTGACTGCTTCGAAAACTTTTTCTTCTTCAAGTTTCCTTAATGGAATTAAGGGTTAAATTTATTTTTAGCGTGAGAAGACCTTGAATCGTTGAAGAATCACATATAAAGCTAACAGCCCAACGAAATATATTTTATTACATATAGTTTTAAAAATAATTAACGAGGTTGTTAATTAATTAAACTTTGACTGGTGATATAATTTTAATAATATTAGGGATATTGTGTTTACATAAAAATTTATTAGTTCACAGAAACGCGAATTTAAATGTGTTTGCAATTCTCTGGATCAGTAAATAAAGAGCCAACAGGTTTTTTTGTCGGTTTGGAATATGGCCAAACAAATTGGTATAGTTACGTTAGGATCCAGTTCTTTAGGCTTAGTAATTGAAATCTTAAGTATTGATGAATACGTAAATTAATACTCAATTTTTAGATCATCTTCTATTGCATCTTAGCTTTTAGACACCTACTTCTGTTTTGTTGTTAGGATATTCTGAGTCACAACTAGATATGTAAGTTCACGTCAATTATGAATATTGTAACGGAATCTTAGACACGAGGTAATTATATACAAGTGCACATTAATTTATAGGTGATTGCAATTGTGTTATTAGGTTATTCAAAAATATTACGTGAGCTGTACATTCCCAGGCTAGAGCCCATTCTCCCTTTAGCCATCAACCTTATGCGACTATGGCTTTGGTAAATCAAATAATGGCATTTTACACGATTTTGAACCTGTTTCTCAATATATTAGCAGTACTTATGACATCTACAGTCACCCACGCCTTTGCGCTGATGAACATCGGGCATTTTGCAAAAGTTGCCGAATTATCCTATTTTTAAGGTTTCATACCAGTGTTACCAACAAAAAAAATTATGCCTTTTTAAAAGTAACAGTTTTAGCAATTGGTGTACAACAAACTCAAAGATTCAAATTAATTTGCACAAGGTTTATTGGCTTTGTTGTTCCCATTGAAGATAACATTGTTCTTACTAGTTGCTATTTTTGTCAGCAATCATCGACACAGTAGTTGACCCTATACGACAATTAAGCAATAACATACTTATATAAGTGCTCTGATTTATTAATTATACATGTGCACTGGAATTGATGCTACAGTTTTATGATCTTAACAAACGTTGAGACGCTCATCTTCACGAATAAGCATTTCAATGCAATTGGTTTAGACAAAGTCCTATTGTTTCAGTCATGCTTAATAATAAGAATAAGTTCCCATTGTATATACGGTCCTTCAATTTTTGGCTTTATTATAACCTTTATATGTGAAATAGCAGCGCATTTTGCTTCTGCTGTACATATGCAATATTCGTCGATCTAAAATGCACGGTCTACACAAGCCATGAGTTACTCCTAAGAACTTCTGCTAGACGTCAAGTATGCTTTAATGAAGGAGGTGATTCAAGAATATTATTTAGTTTATAGTTCTTACGAAAATGAAACTTATATTAAATATTATCCAAAACTATAAATTAATACGGCTTTAAGATTGCGGTTACTCTGAAACCCTATGAGTGCGTATGTTTTCCAATTCCAATTAGAATGACTAGGCCCATGTAATTTATTTTGTTATTGCCTCATAGCTACTTTTAGTCGGAGGATTTCCGCCTGAGCACTTGCTTTAATCAATTTATTTATTTACATTTAATTCTTAGTGTTTTTACATATATCTAGAGTAATAAAATATCTGTATTTGTATATTTTAACAACATAGTGTATATCTATTTACATTTACGTATTTACAATTATTTAATTTTTTTACACTGAGCAGCCGTAAGTGGCACTATTATGATATAATTAACTAAGATGGATGCTGTTTGCAACAAATGATCACCAGTTCTCATGTTTTCGATTTACGATTTTGTTATATTTTGAGAGCGTCCACATCGTTTGTTCATGAATTTAAAATGTCTATGAAGAAGTGCGTAATAAATGCCCACTTAAAGTTGTTTTGTAGGGTTGCCAACGAAGATATTGCCCAGCAGTGGTTAAGTGAGTGAAGGAATAGCCGAGGTATCATGAAGCTATCCAGCTAAGAACCGAATTTTGTTCAAAATTCACGTTTCAATATTATTTAACCGTATGAAATTGAGCAATTTTTATTGTTCATATAAGTGAACTATAACATTTTACAGGTTTCCCTTATAATAAGTTTTTAGTTTGAATTACGATCTTAGAAAATACTTGATTCTGGCCTTTATATATAGTTGCTAAAATGACTGATAAATTCTGTATTTTATGTGGTCTTTACAAAGTAAGCATATTTCGTACGAAATATTCAACCATGTGTTTTGCATGGTAAAGCACGTTGTCGTAACAAAATGTCGTGAGGATAGCATTAGCGTATTAAATTAGCTAATATTGAAACATTCTCCATATTCACCATTTCGAATACATGCGATGCCAGCTTATTCATCTAGACGAAAGGACCCTCCCAGGGAAATACTATTTCTTGATGTTCAAGTAGTTTGCAAGTAGTAAGACATTCTATTGAGATTCTCAACAGAAATCACTCAAATGGAGGTTTTTAATACCTCGTCCGCGTCGGCTATTATAGGGCACGTTACGGTTATTTTCAATTGAATTGAATTGTTCATATTTTTACCTTAAACAATGTCATTTATTTCTTTATAACCCTAACAGATTCATAGAGTGAGTTATATAAGATTAAATCTGGAGATATGTGCAACTTAAACTGGGCGTCACTGGTTAATCCACCGATTGGAATCACTTATTTAGATATTACTGAGAAACAGAACATAATGCGGTATGGATGCAGCATGCCGATATCACAAATTATTTTTGAGCAGATCGGGATTCCTTTTATTGAGGAAAAAAGCAACTGAAGTGACAATCCGTTCTCCTTCAATAAACCCAAGTCATATGGTTCAATGACAGTACCTTCAAATAAGGAAGGTCTTTCAACTTCATTACTCGCAATTCCGGTCTGCATACTGAACTATTTCTAATATCAGCAGATGGTTCTTACATTTAATGCAGGGATTTAGCTACTCAGTATCATTTGATTTCTTTTGAGAGCATGGATTCCACATTACAAATTTCACTTGAATATTCTCAAATGTCTATGCTTAGATTGCTTTGTATATTCCTTGGGTAATAGGGTATGAAATATTAAATGCCTTTAGTTATCGTACTTGTTCATCGCTTGACAACTACTTGTTTTGGTCGTTTTTGCCATTGCAATTTTTGGTAATACGTTACTATCTCGTACCGCTATTTATTTTAGTCTGGGATGTTGTTACTTACTTTATCTTTTTTTAATGTTTGCGCTCTAAAATAGTGTGTTAAAAAGTTAAAGTAATCGTGGTTATCAATTGCACCAACAAACGATTATACATAATAATCTAGATAGACTTTAATTATATAAGTACACCAAGAACTCATTTATTCGTGAAAGATTTAATAAAAAATGCCTGGTCACTTTATACAAACGAAAAGCAACCTCTGTTATTTTTTGTTTTTGATAGTGGGTGTGTATAATTTGTTTTACACGGTGTAATGTAAGTTCATATCATCACTTTAGAATATGATACTTTGAGTAATTTTAACTCAAAAAGTCTTAATAAACCATGGTCGTGAATCTAGCCGTTTTCTGGAGTTTATACAGCTACTGTACCCTTTTATCTCCGTCACTGGTTTACTAGTATTTATGCTAATTTGAAGTCTCATTATAATCTATTAGATAAACAGCTTGCCCAGATTTAATGAATTTATCTCCTTTACTTTTTGAGTCATTCAAATAATTTGGATATTTTCATGAAATTGTAATATCCTGTAGCTAGAAAGCAGATATTTTTATAGCCATGATTTATTAAGCCCATTTGGATTAAATTGCTCAAATTATCACCTCCTGAAGTTACGACACGAACTTATATTACACCCGGTATAAATACAAAAGCAGTTTCAATAATTAATCCGTATCTTGAATAGAGCGATTTTAATGTTTAATCTAGGTAGGTCTGTAACGTGGCTAGTTGAAGTTTCAAAAGTTGTATAACGGGGTTGCTTGAATAGTATTACAATTGCCTCGGGTATAGCTCTTATAGTCGGAGTGTGGGCCAGGACTGTTTGATGGATACTTGGAAACTATTTACCTAAAACTTATACTACTTATGTACACAATAAAAATTTACAAAGTTTCTCTCCAGTGTAAATCGGAGCTCTAATTGTTAATAGTTGTTTGCTACCTTTCATTTTGTACATACTGTATATACTTTTATGTCATGCCTTTTGTTGCAATTAGCTCAATTAACACATTTAATTTTAATTTAGTTGTAATTCGCGGTCATTTATTAACAAGTTATATTCGCTTTACTATTTGTTTTAGGGTAGGTGTACACCTTTCGGAATGCTGTTTTATTTTATTTGGTTGTATTTGAATTGTATTGTAATTAATGAGAATAATTATTTTATTCTGAATAATTGCATGTTTATTTGTTTCAAGCTGATTTTGCCTTGATATTTATTTATCCGCTTAATTTTGGAGCAATTTACATGAACAGCAGTTATATTATCTTTGTAATTTAATCATTTATTATTTGCTTGCATAATTATATACACATAAATAAGACTTCATAACATAAAAGTCATTTATTAAACGTAATACATCAAGTTCTACAACGTTTGCGTTTTATTTTTGGTACGAACCTTTTTAAGTTAGTTGTGGGCCGTTTCTCTTATAATTACTGAACATAGATGTCGGCAATGCACTATTTTACTATTATTTACAATCAATTTTTCGATTTACCAGGTTTGGATCACAAAATGGTGGTTACTTGTTTATTCAGTGTGACGTTTATTGTGGTTGTTATAAATATGCCGTTTTAGCGTGTGAAATTTAATTTAGGTAATTATCGTTTAGTGTCAAATTATTTATACTTAACTTAGGTTTATTTAGAGGTAGAGGAAAGCCGCGGACCAATGGGTTGCGTCTTTTCGTGGCGCAAAATATCGGACCTGGGGGTGATCCGTAGGATCCGAAATGCTTTTCAACAACTCGGTGAGTGTCTATATAAATAATCTTTAACCAAACGGAATTGTATCTTTCTGATTTATTAATTGACTTCAAAAACTAAAAATGCAAGTAAACAACCTTCGTGATCCCTACGTCGAATATCGTAAATTGTTTACAGAGCGTTCCGTTCCTTTTAAATTCGAGAATGGTGCGGCCTGTATCGAATGTACGATTATGACGTGTTAAATTTTGATTATGAAACGCAACCGGAATATTACGGGTTTATTAGTACAACACAATTTTAAAGCTTTGCTTTACACAGGATTAAAGCACCACTCGATTGTGGGGTGAATTATACCCTATAATTCTCGGATTCAATATTTAAATTTCTCAGATAAGGTGTTACAAGCAAAGGTTGTGAACACTCTCTGAATTTTCAATTTTAGGCGCACTCTTTTATATGAAATTGTTACCTGTAACTTCAAGGAGAAACATCTTTCTACTGACTTCATTCCTTTAATTAAAACATTCTATAACCATCTAGCATATCATTATAAGCGCAAATTAATTTACTTGAAGCAGTAATGGAAAATGTTATGAGAACTGCTTCTGTTCGCTAACAAATAACGAAAACAGTTGTAGAAGTGTAAAGGTATGAATTAACAAAAATAAAAGTTATGTATAATATAGCTGTTAATAATTTGAAGGCATCCCTAACTAAATAAGTCATATCTTAATTAACACAAAGCATTTAAATCAATTTAAATGATGTAAACATTCCATTAATAGCTAAAACTAACGAATGTTTATCTTATCTACCCAAACTAGACATGTTATTTATATACAAAGTTCATATTCCTTGACCCAAAGAAGTAATGTTTTATTGTCTATGGTCAAGGCACATTATAAGTCTTTATTAAATACAGATATTGAACTGATATATTCTATAGGCGAAGTTACTATAGTTAAAAGACAATAAATTTATTATACTTGATTCATATAAAATAGTATGGACGGCGTATGGGTATGTCAATTGAAGTATTAATGATAACTTTTCCAAAAGTAAGTAAATTTTAAAACAAAACTAAACTCATTATATGAATATCAAGAAGTAAGTTTGAAAATAATGGTTAGGAACTATACTTTGAACATTAAATGGCAGTCTGAAATCAGTTTCACTTTTGTTGAAGCTGTTCAGTCAGGCGTAGAAATGTCATTATTTACACTAGTATGCATATAAGAATGGCGGGGACATGCATTTGAACAATCGACAGCTATGTCTAACTGAAGAGCATCAACTAAAGCGAAACCGCTCTCAGACTACTATCTAGTGTTCAAAGCATAGTTCTTAGCCATTATTTTTAAACTTTATATCAAGAGAGTTTAGATTTGTTTTAAAATTCATTTAAACGAATTTACTTACTTTTGGCAAAACTACCAATATTGCTTCAGATATTGAACTCCATGCTGCATTCATGATTGAAAGGGTGCGGAGATTGAACTGACACTTGTATCTTGAAAATTGTAAAAATGTGAAAATGTAAAATTTCAGTTGTCATAGTTTGCATTACCCGTGTACTTTGGTTCTAGAT
>JAHWXV010138648.1:0-10437 GCA_024586415.1 Phrixothrix hirtus
CTATGACAGCTACCGTTGTTCTTACACTGCATCAGTCTACAAACCCACTAAGTTTCATTTAAATCGGCGTGGGACACTTCCCTGTGTTCCCTTGTAAGTTAACTAGATGTGGGAGTCTTTCCATGTACGGTTTTAATATATTCGAGTGCAAAATATCATACTGCTTTTTGCTTACGTTTAACCGATAATTAACTTTATTTACTTTATCTAATATTTCCTTCGGTCCCGTCCAGAAGTATTCCACTTTATGTCCCATTTTTTAAATCCTGCGATCTAGCGTTCTTATCGTAATACACCTTGTACTGCGCGGTTTGTTTTTCATGATTTTCCGTCGCCTTTTCGAGCTCTTCCTTAGCCATATTCACGTGTTTCGTTACTAACGAGACTGCATTTTCGTCGCCTGTTCCCGGTTCTAGCCATCGTTCATACGTTAGAGTCATGGGCCCTCTTAAATCCCGTGTGAACGGTAGTTCGCTAGACTTGAAACCTAAGGTTCTGTTTACGTTATTCGCTATTCCGAAAATACCCCAACACCTGATCCCATTCTAGCTTAGGCTCTTCATGTAATATATTACATGCATGCCTTGAATCCTTTATTATGCGGTGTAATACTACAACTGCACCACGTGACTGAGGATGATGTATCGAACTAAATATATGTCTAACACCGGTAGTTCTCCATACCTCCTGCATTAGATCGGATTTTAAGTTTGTACCTAAATCGTTTTGGATTTCTGTTACCCAACCGAATTTACAGAATGTTTCTATCAAATGCGAGCAAACCGTTTCTGCACGTTGATCAACCATAGGTGTGCTTACAGGGTATCGCATACATGCATCAACGATCGTAAGGATATATTTATTTCCTCGCTTAGTTAAAGGTAATGACCCCGTTATGTCAATTATTATCCTTGTCCACGGTTCCGGCACAAGGGGCCCACATATCATTCCCCCGAGTTTTTGACAAGCGGGACACGATTCACAGTAGTATATTACGACCTGCCTTATACTGGGCCACAATAGTGTCTTAATAGGTTTTGCTTACACCCATTCGCCTTGTCGTGTGTAAACTCGTAGAATTCCTTAAGAAGTTTAACACACAGTGTCTTAGGGACCATTATCTGCGCTGTCTCAACCTCTTTGTTTTCTGACAGACTCTCCGCGTCGCTGCGCTTCCTTTCTTAGAAAGCCGTCTTTGTTTGTAATTAAGGCGGCTTTGTTAGTACTGCTGCCGACTTGAGCATAAAGAAGTTTTAGCTCGGCATCCGCCTTCTGCTCTTTAATCACTTCCTCGCGAGATATTTGTTCTAGCGGAGTTTCTTCGTTTATATGCATCGGATCTGGGATTTCCTTATTTTGCACTTCCGGCATTTCTTCTATGTCACCTTCTTGCATTTCCTCTGAAGGCTCGCTTTCTGGAATGTTCGTGCATGGATTGTTTATTTCGCGATCCGTGTATTCCGCTATTTTCTTCGCGCTTTCGCGTGCCTTTGATCGGGTGTTTACATTCACTTATGAGGTAGTTTTCGTGATTATCCCTAATATTAGGTCGTAACGCAAAGTACCGCACGTTCCCACCTTCAAATAGCCTGTGTAGATGTTATTCTGGACGTACACCCGCGCTACAGGGATTGTTAGTACTTCATGCGAGAATACTTGCCTTACGTGAACCAGTTAGCCGGTATATTCATGTGGTCTTACGTAGTCCCTTTTTACAAGGCTTGTCGACGCTCCTGTGTCGTATAATACCGTTAAGGGTTGCCCATTAATGTAACAGTCGAACTCGGATTCATTTAAACAACTTTCCGGTTTTCCCGCGAAGTTGCTTAGATGCAATTCTCGCTTCTGTGGACACGCGAACTATCTGTGGTCCGTGGAATTACACACAGAGCAGTTTTTACGTATTGTTGGTTTATTCCCTGAATCTGCCTTGTTCAAGCTGCTAGCGGCGTCTTTAATTTCAGCTCTGTTACTTTTTACGAACGGCCCCTTATTTTTAACTGCCCCGTTATTTGTTTTACCTATTCCATTTTTCAGAAATTTGTTTGACCGATCAAACAGAGTGCTTCTGGGCTTGTCGTCCACGTAAACAGATTTTCCATTTTCCGAATATTTATCCGCCAATTCGGCTGTAGCTCCTAAATCTTTAGGCATATGATCTAGCAAATAAATGAATATTGCTTTTGGCAAGCCTTCGTTAAATTGCTCTTGCATCATGGTTTGTTTTAATTGATTTACGTCTAAATTTAAACTAATCTTGTATTACCATTTTTCTAAATTAATACGTAACCTAATTTCGTATTATATATAAGTTTCATTATCAAATTTAGGTGCATCGTGAAAACGTTTTCTGTAATGTTCCGGCCTTCACGAGTAAACTTTCAATACTGTTCTCTTTACAGTTGCATAATCATCTAGCTGTTCATCTTGAAGCCGTGCATATGCCTCTACTGACTTTCCTGACAAGACTCTTCCTAATATCTTTTCCCATTTCATTCGGTCAATTAAATTGGTGCGAAGGGTCTTTTCGAAATAATCGAAATAAGTATCTATAAAGAAGTGTGTAAGGAAAGAAAGGAATGGAGACAAATAGTGAATGGGTGATAGTAGGATTGGTAGGTAATAGTGGGCTGGTGTGGATACTGTAGAGTTCTAGGAGTTGTGGTGAAGGGCGGTGGTAGTAAGAGGGGTTGGTGTATGGGTACATGCTGAGGTTGTGAAGGTGGAGGCTTGGTATTGGGTTTTGCCTACCCTGCTAAGGGAATGGTATGACTGGTAGTCGTAGTAGTAAAGTATCTATACATTTTTCGTCTTTAACCATTTTCCGTAACAGCGCAATTACGCGTGATTATGCCTCCGTTAGAATGCCCGTGTGGTTTCGCGATTTATCACTAACGGATTTATTTATATTTAATTCCGTCATGCGGTATTCGTGCTCCATTTCCTCGCGTCTTCGTTCTGCGTCCCGGTCTCGTTCCTTTAATAGATCAATTAACATTTTCGAATCGTCGTCCGATTCAATTTCAATCCCCCACGTTTTGCATACACGTTGTAGGGTAACTAAGCGCTTTTATACGAATTCATTGTTACTTATTGGTATGTCGTTTTATTAATTAATTAGTTAAATTATTTAAAATTAACTTAAAAAAATTTGTCTGATAGAATGCCAAGTTTTCTGACACCTTTCATTTATATTTTTAAAAAAAATTTAGATTGATCCTAAGCGTGCTATTATCAACTATTAATTCGCGTCACTTATCCCACCCCTGTTACCATTTGTTGATTGCCGGGGTTTGGCAGTGTGAGTAATTAAAAATAAATTACTGTATTTGCGTGTTAAGGCTTACACAATCATAGGTTTTACGATGGTCGGCAATCTAACTGTCTCGACTTGTTATTGATACTATGCTAGAGCGATTAAGTCCCTTAGTTCGGAAAATTGAATGTACTGTACCGATAGATTATTACCTGAAACGATCTCAGTACACTTTACGTTATTTATTTACTTTTAAATTTGTGGATCTCACCAAAAATTTTATTCAATTTACGACATATACCTGATAAGTAACAAAGTTTGAATTTCATACACTTATTAAACTTCAAATTCAAAACACATATAACTAACTATAAAACAAAATGCAAATAAATTTTTACATCTACAAATAGAAAATACAACTTTACTACAAATACAGTTATCTAAATAAATTTCAATGAGCTGTTAAGCAAGATCCCTCTAATATTATAATTTTCCCAAGTGGCATTTGTTTGACCTTTTCTAAAAGCATCCAGCTGCAGGCACAAAATTTTGCTATAAGTAAAATTTACAATAATTTTAACTTTAAGTAAAACGTTGTTAAGATTTATTAAAAAAACTTCTTTTTGAAAAAATTACTTGGTTTTAAAACTTCAAAGGATTTTCCCTTACGCTGTACTATTTTGATTGTTGCTATTATCATAAGATTGGACGATAATTTATCTTCTATCTGTTTATTTTCATTGAAACAGAATTGGATATTACGATTTTGATTTCCATACCAATTTATGTACTGGTTGGTATATATGCGGACTTCTACCTTTTACGAGAGAAAGCGCGTTGTTACACGAAAACTTCCGTTTTATAAAATTATATTAAATTTTATAAATTTGCTGACAGCGACCCGAACACTTTAATTTTTGCTGCTGTTATCGATGGGAGGTATTATAATTTTCAAATACTTGGATATTTACGCGAGCAGTGATTTATTGGGATTTTACATGTTCACCATCAAAATGATCTACTTATGAGTTTTCCGCTGATCGCTTCAATTGATCACCTCGGAGCTACGTTAAGTAAAATATTTTTTGTTTGTAACTTACGGCTTTTATAACTTTTTTAAAATTCCCTTCCTGCTGCTGGACTGACCAATGAAAAGCTCTTAAAATTAAAAAAAGGCGGCGTGCGGGCCTTGTTGGAAAACAGTTTGAAGTTTCCTTAGATATTTGCGTCCTTTCGTAACGTTCTGATGTTTTACAGCTTCGGTTAATAAAGTATATGCCATTCTAATTTTCTGAAAATTTTTTGCTTTATGGGTTTACTGTTTTCAAGACCTTTCCGTGTTAATATACAATTTGAAATTTGTCCCTTCGGTTTTTAAATTCTTTGCACTTTGAATTATACATATATCCAAACCCGCGTATTTTTATAACGGTGCACTTTTTATACTTCACTAAATTTTTATTTTATAGTCTAAGAACTACTACAGTTTTAACTTAGAAATACAGTTAGATAATTTCTACTTAAAGTAACATTTTAGAAATTTGAAGTAGGTGATAACTTATTTCAATTTTCTAATGTGAAAACTGAGTAATTATGATATATGTTAATTACAAGGATTTAACAACGATCAAAAAAAATTTTATCTTGCAGTTATGAAAAGCTTTCGTGAGATAATTCACAGAAAACGGCCTCAACTTTGGTTAAGTGACTTCTACATCACAATAACGCGCCAGCGCATGCATCGAACCTTGTGCAACAATATTTGACACATTACAAAGTCTTACAACTCCGCCAGCCTCCGTACAGTCCTAATGTAGCTCCCTGCAACTTTTGGCTCTTCCCACGATTAAAAATGCCGCTCAAAGGCCATCGATTCGACGACAAAGAAACAGTCGAAACTAATACGACGAACACTCTAAAGGCTATACTAAAAAACGAATTCCATGTCTGCTTCCAAAAGTGGGAAGGCCATTGGCAGCATATTTTTCAATCAAATGGGGACTACTTCGAAGGATACCGCCAACCCGATGTCGTAGAATAACACCAGCGGAGGAAATATGAACGAAGATCGGATAGTTTTGTGACAGTCCTCGTATATACTATTAATTTTAATTTAATACTGCGACTACAACGTTTATCAGCTTTATATGTTAAAAAAATAAAACGAATCGAAGATAATTTCATTTCCTTTACTAAATAGCATTAAAGCTCATCTTTATCCTACAGAAATTATAGTAAAGTTATTTCAATAATTATTTTAGACAGCCGCTCTGAAAAGCACTTTTAGATGAAAAATTATCTACTAAAGTATGGGTTTTCAAAGAGAACACCTAAAATACGTACGTAATTGGTTCGGGAAGACTCCTTACAAAACTTGCAGGTTCTCAGGTCGACGCCAAAGATACAGTAATAAGCATTCCAACAGTCGATAGAATATCGTACTGGAAAAAGTAAATAAAATTTTTCACATACACATGTCTTCCATAAATATGGGACAATGTACGTAATTTCATACGAATATGAAATGTAGGTTTTTGTGAGTACTTTGCTAATAATTGTTGTTCGTATTAGATTTAGGTTTTTCACAGATTTGAGTCTTTTAGACGCTATAACATGTACGTTAAATTTTGGTTTGATATTGTTTACGCCCTAAATACATTATTTTTATAAATTGTGTACTTTAGAAACATTTAAAATTCGAACTTGCAAGTTAATCTGGATAATCGCGGTACTTCGTTAAACTATTTGACTACGACAATCTCCATTTGTTTTACTACACACATTATCGCTATTTAATAATGTCCACTGCTTATGAATACTAGACGTTATTCGAAACAAATGTATGTACATTTTTACGGCAATGGAAAAATATAACCAGTATTTTGAGTATAAGCTATCCTTAAATATTTTAAAATAGACATCAAAATTACTTCACGATTTTCCTGTTCTAAGTTTCGAAATTTTCAAAGTGGTCAATTACGAAAGCCAAGAATTAGTAAAACACCAATAATTTTAATGTATTCTTTTATATCACAAGAAAAGTTTGAAAACAGTTTTAAGTGAGGTGCATCGACAATATTTGTTTAGTCACGTTTAGAAAATGCACATTTTTTACACGTAAATTCTAGTATGAGTAACAAAGATTCAAACAATATATAGACGGCTTCATTTAGGTATTCTACAGAGTTTAATATGTTTATGTATGTATGTGGTATATGTAAATGTTAAAATCCCTTCCATGTTTACAATAATTATTTCCATGGCCATTGTCTAAGAATAAATGTACCTAAGTTAAAATGTCACCGTGCATTATTATGTTTTCAATTAATTAATCCACATTTATAGAAGGAGAAACGAATTAAACTCCATAATTACAAAAATAATATGCTCAAAGTTTTACCGAATCAATATTCAAACAGCTGATTTAATTCCTTATATAAAAACAAAGTGGAGGTACGACGTGTAATGTTATATTACATAAACAAAACAAAGTTTCTGTTTTAAATGAAACTCGTGGTTGCATGTAAAATCATAGATCCCTATTTGATATCACTTTCTACTCGAGCATTTACAAAAATATTTATCAAATTAAGTTAACAAATTTCTATGTACTGAGTATACGTGTACACGTTTTGGTGTTTTTCTTTGATACTACGAAGGAAGGTCATTATTTATGGCTTTTAAAACAGAAACGCGCAAAACATGAACTGCGCTCACTTGAATCAGCAGTACATCAAACCCGTGATTCCTTTGAAAAACAACTTTCACGTTTGTTTCTTCAACTCGTGCTATCATCACTTCATGACCTGCATTATTTCTGGTTTTCTGAAGATATTCTTTTAATTTTTGAAATAAAAATAAATCTATAGGAGCAAGGTCTGATGAATGGGTTGGCCTAATTTTAAAAAAATCTTTGCTCAACTTCTTCCGTCTTCTTTCTTTAATACTCTTGCGCAATTTTAAAATTAAATGACGTAATAGTCGTCTGTTATTGAATTTTCGCGACAAAAAGAATCAGTTAAAATAAAAAATTGAGTTGTCACACCCATTACTCATCCAGCACTTCTTGCACATTCACATGTTAGTCTACCCAGCTTAAATTCTGAAGCATGTTCTTCACCTCTTAGTAAGAAGTAGCACTCTCATCTAATAGACCCATAATATTATCATGCATTTTTTAGCGACAATCCTTTCTTTTTCATTTTCACAAATCCATAAGTAGTTTGACAGGTAATAAGTAATAAAGCTGTAATTAATCCAACGTAACAATACACCTTTAGTGTATCAATTGTTTTCCATGCTTCCGTGCATACCATGCCAGGGGGCTTAAATAAAATAATATGCAACCTAGATTTTCATTTAATATCAAGATAATCGTAGAATATAGAGTATAGAACGTGCAATGCGAAATACGAGTTGCAACATGTAAAAGTTATTTCCTACTCAAACTAAGACCCGCCCCCGGCCATACAGAAATAAGGATACTTTTACCTTGTATACTGCTCACATTAAACTTTCGTTCAATGATAAGTTCGAGTTTACCTCACTCTTAGAAGCCACTCAAGCTAAGAAATCATCCTCAGATATTTGATCTTGAACTGGTGCAGGACATACCCTGTCCCTCGAATTGTCTTGCAGATTTGACTCTAATTGTTAAAGAAAACACTTAGTTTCATCCTAAGGATACGTTACACTTCACGTTGCAACGCAGCAGGGATACCACACTAACGCTTAAATACCAACCTTTGTAACTAGGGCTTATTATCGCGACCTTCACAGCAGTTTTGGCACCATTCCGCAAAGAAGTTTTTTAGTAAGTAGACATTATCTTAAACCATTTCTCTATGATCAACCCCTGCAAATTTCTTTTGCTTAGAAACGAGTATCAAGGTGATAAAATACTGTTTTAAACAAGTTCGATGGCAATGACGCCATGAATATTATATTATACATTCGAAAAACAGAGTACTACTCCAATATCCTAGTGTTACTCACACAAATTGTATGCAAATAACCTCACTTCCGTCATTCGTTACACCACACGCCATTTTATACCGCTCTGGATTAGAAACTTCTTGAACATATATTAAAGAATTTTAGTTGAATAATTAGTTTCATGAGCAAAATACTTTATCTGCATTTCTATATCATCCCAAACCCTCTTTTTACTAAATGTCAACAGCTCGCTGTCTCTATATAAGAAGTTGTTGAAACATATTGTGATTTTCTAAAAGCCTTGAATTGGGTTGCGTATTTGATCAATGCGCCTAATTTTGGATCTAAAATAAATAAATAATAGCTATTTTAGACGAAATACTCTGTTACAAATATGGTATTTTGACACAAGCGGTTATGCAGCGGTTGCCAACTGCAACAGCTGTATCGGTGGTGCATATATAGCTTTAATGATTTCACATCACCTAAAGATTCCTTAGTTCTACAGGGTGTTTTAGATAATATGACATTCCTTTTAGGAGATAAAAAGAGACACTACAGACACTACATTATGCGTAAAATTAAAAGCAATGCGAATACCAAAAAGGTCTTCTTTTTCAAATAATATACAACAAAGCACCTATGGTTGAAATAAAACTAAAACTAAAACTAAAACTAAAATTATAACTGACCTATTTAAGTATCAACTTACAGTACCCTGTACTTTTATAGCTATAGCAGTACACTTCGATTTGATTACCATACTAACAAGCAAGATAAGGCTATTGCGCTTTCGCGCAATTGAGAGAATTTAGAAATAATGTATACAATTTTTAAACAATCTTGAACAAATTATTTATTAATTACTGATAATAAAAATAGTTTTTAGTCATACGTTATACTAAGAATTTTAAATGTCAGGGAAATTTAAATAACGCCTAAAAATAAATTTTCATTTCGGAAGTTGTGACATCATCCCATACTTGAAGTAAAAATACTTTAAACACTTTGAATAAAAATTAGTTTTATGCTGTCCTAATTTAAATTATTATTGACGAGACCCTGCCTTGTAGGCAAGTGAAACGTGTTATAGGCTAATTATTTCTTAAGAAAATTTTGTTTTATTATTTCATCATAAGATGACAATTTAGTTTGTTATTTTTAATAGTTTTATAAGGAACAAAACGGATTTTGCAAAAACTACCGTTAAAATATCTTCATAAAAAATATTCACATAAATCATCATTGTTCTGAACACAAAATTTAGCACGACGCGACGTATGATAGATGCGTAGATTCTACTAAAAAATTGGCATTTGCACGAATAGCTATCTACTATTTAATTTTATACATTTTAAATCTATCTTAATTAAATCATTATTCCAGACTTACACAATTATTATTGAAACACTGGCTATGAGGTACATTAATAACTGACGTAAATCTTAACAATTTAAGACATTTAAAAAGGGTTTATCATCTTACAGTCTTGTATTTATGCATCTGTTTCAGAAGTTAAAAGAAACACGTACAACGTACTACAGAAATGTTTCTCTAGTAATCAGCACTTCTTGTCATATTTAAAATCATTCATGGTTGACTCGTTATTATTCAAAAATAGAACTTGTTGATATTCGTACTGCTTTTAATTTTACGCTGTAAGATCTTCTTTCATCCTCTAAAAGGAATGTCATGTTATCTGAAATTCTTTGTATAAGGACTATAATAATGTTATAGGTAAATTGATGGGGGGCCGTCAAACGGCATTGTTAAACACTTCTATTTCCAAAATTATAAGAAATATAGAAGCTAAACACTTTAATTAGTTATATCAGATTTTATTTAAATTACTGATTTGTTCATAAACTTTGCTCTAAAACGCAATACAAAATTTTTATAAATATTTAGTCAATACAAATATGTGGATCTTTTATACCTTTATAACAAAATAACTGTCCTACAAATTTATCAAAGCAACTAAGTTATAAATTAAATTATACAGAAAAAATTCCGTATTAAAGAGGATGATTTTATTTTTAATTAATTTTCAATATAATAGGAGAGCTTCATTTAATTAAACTAACTTTATGCACAGATTTCTTTATAAACTTCCAAATTAAAAAGGAACACATAATTTATTTCTAATAAAGCGCTTAGTTCGTTGTAATATTAGAACCTATTAATTAGCCTTTTTTGAATTTCAAGTATATTTGGTCCACATGACAATAAATGATTCAATATATATA
>JAHWXV010138673.1:0-13825 GCA_024586415.1 Phrixothrix hirtus
AAACATTACCTGTCTGCAGTGGTCTTGAAAACAGTGGCCCCCATATTTTACCGATTTTAGACTTACTTTCCCGACAGTGTTTAGCTTCGCAGTACAGGAGAACCACACCTCACTCCACTGTAGCTTTGCCGGCCGTTGCTAAAACACTGGTGTTTCTGCCACATGCGTTATTTCGATTTCGTCTTGTGACTGTTTTCGATCTTGGTTTTTTCTCTCAGTTACAATTTATTCAGAAAGTCCTTGTTTTAAGACCTGACAGTAGTGATAGTGCAGTGACACAACATCTCACTTTATTTCGGACTGAACATATTCGGAATGCAGGTGCCTTTGAAATTTTTTTAAGTTTTTTGGACGATTTTTAGAGTTTGATGCGTTACATTAAATTATTTAGCAAGTTGCTGTTGCTGCTGATAGGGATTTTCATTCACTAGCTACTCCAATTCCTCGTCTTCAACTTTTTTCTGCATTCAGCCTTTGGAACCACATATTACAAATTGTATGGGTCACAACATCTTCACCCAAACAAATTATTGCAGTTGCCTCTACAGTATTTTTATTCAACTGAAATGTAAAGATAATGCAGTATCTTGCATGCCTCTACACAAATATTATCGTAATGGTTACTCTGAGATTATATTGATAATGCCAACATATATTATTATTGTAACGCTTATTAAAGTATTAGATTAGCAGTTTTAAATCACCATGGGACGGCAAAAATTTTTCCTTTGGACCAGAGTGTTAACTACAGTAATCACTTCCAAAAAAACCCAGTTCATGAGAGCCATTGTAAACGGAATAGATTTAAAATTTTCTTCATTAACTGAACGCCTTCGTCTAACCTAACCGTAGTGATAACATAAGTTAATTGCATTGCAACAGAACATGATTGCTTACAACCAATCTTAACGGAGTTGCGATAGAAGTTCAAGACTCGCACTGTTTGTTTTTTGTTTTGTGGCTGAGACTTCGGGATGCAGAAATTCCCGACCATTTTACCAAATCTGCAGGAGTTCCACCACAAGCATTTTTAACATGCCAAACAGATGCAGAGACCTACGATTTTACTTCCTTATCCGAGAAGAAGGTATGTTTTTTAAATTTTTCTCTGCTAAGAAATTTGTCGAACTCCATCGGGTTTGAATTCGCATCCCTTGCACGAAGATGGAAACGTTCTAACCTCTACACCAATTGGAGCGGCAAGACTCGCAGTACTAACTTAAATAGATCAAAGTGATTTTGAAATACATATTAATCTATTAAATAAATACAGACTTCAAGACCCAAATCGTTTAGATAAATTAACATTAAGTTAATAAGTACCTATAAAAGTGAAGGTATAATCTGAAATTTATACCAAAGAAATTAAATTTAAAAATACATCCGCAACAGCTTTACGTAGTTGGCTAGGAGTGTTATTAAATAATATATAATACTATTTTCAATATTAAAATACAGTTAACTAAAGAATATATTTGAGAAATTTCAGGCTGTAACACAACAAAAAATTTTAAATTACCAATAAAATGAAAAGTCGTTGTTTAGAATTGTTAATGGAAAGATGATATCTCGGTGAACATAGAGGCAGCAAAAACAAAATAACAACGTGCTCAACAAATGCGTTAATGTTATCACATTTGCGTTATTTGCAAATCCTGAATACTTTAATGTAAATTTGTCGATGTTTTCTGAAAAAACATACTGTGGGATTATTAATTTCGGTAACAACATGTAGTAGAAGAACTTTGTAACTTTTTGCATTTACCATGAATGCAAAAGAACTTAAAATTATATTCAAAAAATATAAATAATGGCCGGGTAATATTTTAGATTGTTCTCAAAAATCTACGTATATGGCGTTCATAAATTAATATTTTCTACAATTCTTTCAGTTATTTCTTTAAGTGGGAGTACCTGCAATTATCGGTGATGCTTTTTTCCTGTAGTGTAGCAAATTTGCCTTGTCATTGACAGCACAATTCTATAATAAATTCTGCTTATATTGCTGAATGTAAATAACAAATAACATTTGTATGGAATCTAGATACAGCTAACGTTTTATTTTAGTATAGATTGTTGAGTATAAACAATGTTCAAATACCTCGTTTAGGTAAACAGTTTAAAACAAAAATTCAATTTACGCATTTAGTTTACTTGGTCGACCAACACATAGTGCTTCCGTGTACCTAATTTTAACGTCAGATCTGTACAAGATGCAGTGATGTGTACAAATGAAAGTTCAAAGGTTAATCAAGAATTTTCCGCCTAAACTCCGATTCAACTCAGTCACCGGGGTTGCAATTGATTTGAATTATATAGGCTGAACTCATTTGCAGCATCCAAGCAAAATATTGTCCACACAACCATGCATGTTTATTGATACTATTGATAAAATTGCCTTTTGATTTTATATTTTACTACTACCTAAAATTGGATATACAGAAATATTAAATATGGATTGTTTGTTTACTTTATATATAATACACAAACTACCTATATCAATTTCATATTTTATATTTGTTATTTGAAAAATTCAACGATGGCTATGGAAATCCCATATTTAATCACAATTTTGTACAATAATTAGATATCAAGCATACATGCTAAGCTACTAAAATAATTTCTGCCAGAGGAGATGCATGCTTTATCAAATTTCTAACAAACTTTATTTGAGTCAAACTATTTTCCGGTTTTAATTTAATAAATCGTGTATTATGTGGCAACCTGAAACGCATAGCAGTTCTAATCTCCCATAATTTATCGGATATTTGGTTTTACGGTTTTGTTCGATGTAAGCTAACATTTAAAACTTTGCTATTATTGAAAATTGCCCTATTTTCGTTTTACACTTTTGAATTTATATAAAATTGTAGCATACAAGGTGATTTGAATATAAGGCTTTTAATGAACACAAATCTGTAAAAAATTTTCGTAAATTTTTGGCTATGCTATACTATGAAATGTAATTAGAAATATAAACATAAACAAAATATCATTACATTTATTATTTTATCAAGTTTATGACCGCTAGCTGTTTTAACAAAGATAATAACACATATTCTTTTATATCACCTAAATCTGCGTTTTTTATATAACTCTTATTAATTATAAGTTATGTATGAAGTCATGTTAAAAAAGTAATTTATTTAATATCTAAAATTAGCATAATTTGCATTTTAGTAGGTATGTATAAAATTAAAGTCTTTTTGATTCCAATTAATTTTTGTAAAGGATATGTATGTATTGCTGCATACAAATTATGTCAAATTAGTATGAAGCTTATTTACTACATTAATTTAAACTATATTTTTAAAAAGACCATGCTTTCAATTTTCATTACACTACCACAAATATTGTTTGCAAATTTTATGTAAAAATTAATTAGGTGGCGCAAAAGTCAATGCCCAAAGTGAATAGGCTTTAATTTTTGCATATGGCCGCAACGTTAGTGTTGTTTTGACATTTATAGAATAAAACGTGCAGATTTTGTTGTGTAAAAGATGTGGAATAATTGTGTCGATGCTTTAAGGAATAATTCGTTGGTCATTTTAACGCAACCTGAATTTCGACAAAGATTTCGCAATTGTATAGCCCCTATTGGGAAAACCATTTGCTGTTTAGCTGCACGATGGGAAGCAACTGGCTCCATACGAGATAGTTCAAGTGGTGGAAGAACTCGGACACAGTATTCAGCCGAAAATACTATCGCTGTCCATAAAAGTGTCGAAAAAGTCCCATAAGCACTAACAAGATCGAAAGTTATACAATTGAGTGCGCCTTGGTGGTCATTGCAACAAATATTGGACAAATATTAGCGTATTTTTCTATGCAAAGTGTAGATGGTGCAACAAGTTGAACTAAGTATTGGCCACATTGAATTACAATAATGGCATTACAAATTTATATGAAGAAATAGACGATTTTTCTTCGAAATTGTTAATGAGTGATGAGGCCCATTTTGATGTGTCTGATCATGTTACCAAGCAAAATTGTCATTTCTAGGGAACCGAAAACTCTCAAATTATCCTCCAGACCTCGCTATATTCATAAAAAGCAGCAGCTTTGTGAGGCATAACATCGAAACGGGTTTTAGACCCATATTGTTTTGAAGAATGAATAATGGAGATACAACCCATACAGCGCGATAGTCAATGGCGCTTTTACGCAATAGATTTACGAAGCAATTAATCTCTCAATTGGTGATTTGGCATGATCAGCAAAAGTACCTAAATTAACTGCCCAAGATTTCTTTCTGTGAGGTCAATTAAAGTCATTGATGTACAGCAAGAAGCTTCATACTAAAGAAGAACAGAAAACTAACATTCAACATGAAATTGAAAATCTAACATCAGAAATTCTTCAAAATATCATGGGAAATGCAATAAAAGGAACGCGAAGTTGTATCAGTAATTATGATGGTCTTTTATTGGATATTGTGTTTGAAACTTGTTGAAAAAGGAGGAAGTACGTCTCATTTGTTGGGTATATGCCAATAGGAAGTTTGTAAATCCCAAAAGTAAAGCGATTTCTCTGTTGAGGCGGGTTATTGTTTCAAATCGGAAATAACATCAATTATTCTACATCAATTTATATTTAAACGTTTAAATATAAATTGTTGTAGAATAATTGATCTTATTTCTCACTTGAAACAATAACCTGCCTCAATAGAGAAATCGCTTTCCTTTTGGGGTTGACAAATTTTCTATTATTGTTGAAAAAATGAATAGGTTTAAAACATTTAATCAAAAGAAACGTCATTCCTTCATTTCAAACAAAAACTATATTCATAGAAAAATTGCCATTGGCTGTTGCGCTATCTTGTACAATGTACTTATATTCTTAAAACTTTTCTGCTTTTGCGAGACCCGTACGTTTTTATAACAATACCGGGTATAGATTTTGTTATTTAGTTTTATGGGATTTTTAACTGAATACCGATTTTATTTAATTCAGAAACGTTTTGCTGTTTTTTGTTTTATTTAACTGAACTTTATTATAATTCACAGAGTTTATGTTCAAATGCCTATGTTTAATTTGCTTACTTTAGTGATTTAAGTAAGCTGCACGAGATTTTTACTTCAGTTTATATAACCAGTGAAGATTGAAGCATTTCATTTCAATTTAGAAAACAAAATTGTTAGGCCTAAATAATAACGACCAGCGCTTTCAAGAAATAGAAGTACAAAGCATAGAATTAAATATATACGTAAATAATGTAATTATTAATCGAAGCTGACGGTGCTGATTTAAATAATTTTACCACTATAATAGATAGAGAGATATGTAATCACCAATATTCTTAAACTGTGAAGCTAAATAGGACATAATAATTGCCACGCAATTTAAGGTAGCGGCAAGTAGTACGAAATAATATATGACAATTATACTAAGATGGAAATTTGGTGCATAAATAATGGTAAATTGTAAGTAAGTCACTCACTATCCTGCAATATAGGAATTCCTTTTAGAATTAATTTTATTAAAATAAATGCCTTAATAAATAGATGAAGAGTCAGGCTGATAAGACCTAACACGACTCCATTCTAGAAGAAACAATATAGTTAAATTTTGCCCGTTTGAGCCAAATAAAAAAATAGAAATAATGAAGAGGATAGCAGTCTGAACCAGAAAAAGGACGCAATAAATAACTTCATTAAATATTACACTAAACATCCACAAGAAAGTTTGGAACATGTGTCGGTTATCTAATCTGCAGTGTACTGCCTCTTCGTCTCTGCTCACTAGAGCACATCGGCTAGGTACAGGATCGCACTCTTTACAGACCCGACTTCAAAAATAATAATCTTCACCTCGATCCAATATTCCCGCGGAAAATTAAACCACAATCAATAATTGCAACAATTTTAAACGTTAGCTTCAACTTATGAGAATAAATTGTATCAAACGACTGATATACATATGTTTTAAATTATATACTTAAATTACTCATGTATTCTGCATCATAAAATCGGAAGACATATTCCTTTGATATTCAAATCGTTATTTTATTAATCAATATTGTAGATTAAGGTAACAAATAACTAAACAATGTAATGCTACCATTGTAATGTTACAGATCAACAAAAATAAAATTTTAAAACTACGGTCTAAATTTTGAATAATATCTTTGAAGATAGATCGCCAAAAGTACAAAAGATACAATATTATATCTCGTAATATACAACGCTAAAAATAAAAATAAAAGATGTTGCGAATCATGTATTTATTTTCAATAATAAGAGGAAAGTATACATTTGACCCGGACTTTTTATTGTAACAACAGTTAAAAAAGTACAAAATATATGAAATACATTCTATTTTTCAAAATAATACCCTACCTTCTAAATTCACTTATTCCATCTGTTAGGAAATTTGCAGATTTCAGTCGACAAGAAGTTCTTTCGTTGCGTGCACAGCGTGCACACCTGATGTAAATTTCTGCATTTCCAGTTACTTTTTAGTTCACCAAATAAATGGTATTCACAAGACAGCTGGTCGGCCCTGTAAGAGCATGAAAGTAGTACCTCTGATCCCAAGATGGTGAGCGTATTTTGAGTCAAACGGGTAGTATGCGTACAAGCGTTATCCTGTAAAAGAATGGCGCCTTTCCCTAACAGTCTTCGTCGCTTAGTTATTATAGCTTCTTTTACTTACACGAGTTATCTATAATAGTCTTCAATTACACTGGCCAACAAATCAAAATTTTTTTTCTGCTGCCTATAATCTGACACCCGTTTTTAACTAATTTTGGCACACTGGTTTCAAATATCAAAACTGTTTTGCCCTATCACGTCAAGTTTTTCCGCTATAGCATTTTCATTTTTTTCCATTTGAAAATTCTTGAGTATCCCTAATAAATTTGAATGCTTACATTGTTAGTACTTAAATGTATTCCAAATACATTCAAGTCATTAGTATAATGTGCATTTAATAACATAATACATAATAATTAAATTGTTCTTATTAAAAGACATTAAAATATTTTTCAGTCATTGTCATAATGTGCAAAAATATATTGCACCAATAGCAGCTATTTAAGTGCTCTCTTAAATACAAATTAAGATGATATTAAATTGTTAGTTGCAATTGAACTGAAGAAAACACATCATGTCTACTACTCCAAAATGTGTCAATAGTGCTGATTGTTTCTGTTATATTTGTGGAAGCTTCATTGTTCCAAGTCAAAAGAAAAAAATCAATGATTTAGTTAAGCAGTTGTACTTGGCTTACTTGGGCGTAAAACTTGCAGATCAAGACAAGTTGTGGGCTCCTCGCCAAGTGTTTAAACCATGTATGGAAAACTTACGACAATGGACCAAAGGAAACGCCAAAAATTATCTTTTGGCATTCCAATGATCTGGCGCAAACCGAGAAACCATGTCGATGATTGCTATTTTTGTTTAGTCCAAGTTTCGGGTTATAATAAGAAAAATAAGGATAAAATTGTGTATCCCAATCTTGATTCAGCTATTCGACTAGTGCCTCATTCCAATGAAATACCTATGCCAGTTTATGAAAAGCTTAATTCACTTGAGGATGAGGACGATCATGATATGCCAGATGCTCTGGAGGAGCAGGACCTCGATATTGATTTTGAGAACGAAGATTTAATTTCTAAGTCTGGACCACAACGTTTTAGTCAAGTAGAATTCAACGACCTAGTAGCAGATTTGGGCCTATCAAAGGAATCATCTGCACTATTTGCTTCAAGATTACATGAAAAAACTTACTCGGGCAAGGTACGAAGATAGCTTCTTATTATAGCAGGGAAAGTGACCTTTCACAATATTTTAAACATGAGTATGGGTTTTTTTATTGTAACAATGTGGAAGGTTTGCTAATTGAAATGGAAGTTACACAATATCATCCCAATAAGTGGCGTTTGTTTAGAGACGGTTCAAGCAGAAGCCTGACGCTTGTCTTACTACATAATGGGAATGTGTATGGTTCAATTCATCTTGGATATTCTGTTCACTTAAGATGAAGATGAAGATATTAAAAATGTTTTGAAGTTCTTAAAATATAAAGAGCATAACTAGATCATCTGTTTGGATCCTAAAATGGTAAACTTTTTACTTGGATTCCAAGGAAGATACACAAAGTTCCCTTTTTTCTGTGCCTTTTGGGTAGTCGAGCACGAAACCAACACTGGAGTCAGAGACACTGGCTTCTTATAACATCCTTAGACGTTGGAGAAAACAATGTTATAAACCAACCATTAGTGGACAGAGAAAATATCATTTTGCCAGCTCCCCACATTAAACTAGGTATTATGAAGCAATATGTTAAAGCTTTAGGTTTGCAACGCGACCGTTTTCAATACATATGTGAAAAATGTTCACGACTTAGTTACGAAAAAATTAAAGCCGGTGTTTTCGATGGACCGCAGATTAGAATTTTAATGAAACACCCAGATTTCATCAACGCTATGAATGAAATTGAGAAAGAGGCGTGGACTTCATTCACGATGGTTGCCAACAATTTTTTGGGAAACAAAAAAACTTGCAATTATTAAGATTTAGTGGAAACAATGCTTAAAAATTTCCACCGCCTTGGTTGCAACATAAGTATAAAGCTTCGTTTCCTCGACAGTCATCCTGACAGATTTCCCGAAAATTTAGGTGCGGTAAGCGATGAGCAAGGCGAAAGATTTTATCGAGATTTAAAAATTATGGAAGATCGGTACCAAGGACGATGGGATACTCAAATGATGGCCGACTATTGTTGGGGCATTCAAAGAGATTGCCAAAACAGGCATTACAGCAGAAAGTGCTACAAGCGGGAATTTGTTCACTGAAACATATGAGTTCAATTTTATTGTTATTTTTTTATTAATACTTTTGCGATTTTTACTAAATATTGCCTGACTCTTTATGTATGTAATTTCCGTATTTAAATAAATAAATTGTTACAATTTTGAACTTTATTTATTCTATATCAGAGTCAACAACTTTATGGCTTTTAATGGTTCTTCAAAAAGAAAAATATGGAATAGCGCAAAATTTTGACGTAATGAGTAAAAACCAATATGATTTTAGGAATCAGCGCACTCAAATTAGTAAAAAATAAGTCTCAATTTGAAGTCAGCAAAAATCGTGTTGGCCAGTGTTATTGCTCTTCGTTCTCTTGAAGAAATCTATTAAGCATTGGACCTTAAATTGTAACGTTTTGGCTCCGTCTATTATGTTTGCAGGAAGAAAATAATTTATATGCATACTGTTTGGGTCTACTCAGTCGCGAGGTCTGGGTCAGCAGGTAACGGTAGTGCTCTTTGTACGCTGAAGGAACCTTCTTGTAAGGTCCTCTACTTGTTTGTTCAGTGACCTGGGACGGCAGTTACTATGACGGAAACGTCATTTGAGGTAATAATGTCCGATTGTACTTTCGGTGTGCTTCTAACGTTTTTTGCTTATCAAGGCTGGCATCGGAGCTACTTATTAGCATGAATGGCAAGATTAAACCTTTAATAGAAAATTTATACGACCAAATAAAATGAAAGATTTATGTACAGATAATATTTTATAAAAGCGTTGGAGAGTCAACACAGTATACACATATATCACGATGCTCAACATCGTATTTGACCAGTTACACAAGCAACAACAGTCAATTGCAGCATGGTGTCAGTGTACTGGGGTCGTCACTTCAGTCGTGTAAAACCTTACCCAGTTTCGCCTACAGCAAATTTATTAAATTGAAATAGTTCGGCTCATATCGCGTCACGAATATTAAGTCCTTTACTGCATAAAATCGGTGTATTTATACTGTTTTGTGTCAATCTATCGTTATTCGGTGAGTCTAGTAATTATTTCGTCTTTATCTGATTAAGTTTGAAGTTTCGTTGTACTTTTTGCGTTTATGTAATCGATCTAATTTCATAGCATACAATATAATATAAATTTTGATATATTGGAATTGCTTAATAGTGCGTAACATTTCCTAATATTTAGTATGTTAACTACTATGTTTGAATGAATTAATTCTAATAGGTACAGGTTTATTTGGTTAATTTATTATAACATGCTGGTTAAACAAATGAACCAAAATTTGCTTTAAAGAGCGTCTCAAATTAATGATTGTTTTTGTTTCTTTAAGCCTTTTCTGTCTTTTTTTAATCGCCTAAGTCGATTGTTTTAATTATTACGCTTCCAGATTTTTAATTTTAACGTGGAAAACGCATAGAATTGTTTCGATTTTGTATTCGTGTTTTTCCCGTTACTTTATGACGTTTGCGGGAAACGTTACGCAATGTACACAAAACACATACCGTCACTTTTCCTGCCGTTGGTGGCGTACAACTTGAATGTCATTTCATGCTAGCCTAATTATCTTAGAGGATGTAGCGGTGAACCCGGGACTCGCCGATTGTTATGATACGTGCCAAAATATTGTCTCTTCATTTATAATCCGGACAGGTTTATTGGAAAATTTTAAGAACGTAATACAATTGAATGGTTCGGATGCTAGACATAATATCAAAACATTGAAAATAAATTGAATATATGTTGGAAACCGTTAATTTGCGTTTATTTTCGCATAAATGCAAACAATGCCTCGATATTTAGTTTAAACACAAAAAAAATATTTTAAATATGAGAGACCTCTGTCTTCAACAAGATCTTTGTAATTTGTCAATTTAAAATGCCGAGACCGGAATCTAATAACGCGGTCGCAATTGGTAAGTGTGAAGTAATATTTCATGAAAGCAAGAAAGTATCTTACAGTTTAATCAACAAATATTAGAAAACAGTTAAACGTCTTGTGATAAATGCAGGAAAATTTTTTTCAGAAATCATGCCAAGTTGCTACCAATAATGAAATCTATCAAACTACGGTTCTAAGATATTTGAAGAATCACAAATGGTATCTACACGAAGTGTCGTTACTTTAAGAATTGAACGAAGACAATGTTGATTGAAGCAGTAAATTTGGTAAAAACATGATGCATAAGTGTAAGGCAGATCTCAATCTTGACAACCGTCTTGTCTTTTTTGACGAAATTTCCTTTTATCTGAATGGTAGGGTAAATAGACAGAACTGTTGCTAGTGGACTTGTCAAAACACTGGATGATGGATATAGATGTTTGCATTGCTATCATTGGAAACGGGATATTAGGGCCTTATTTTACGAAAGGATACTTAAATGGTAAAAAATATATAGGACTGCCTTAGCTGAATTATGTCAAAACCTGACATTCCTCATATGCTCGGCCTTTCGGTTGACGATTTACTTTATGTTTAATAGCTTGATATTTAATATTTATGAATTGAGGTCGGTGTAGAACATATTTGTATCGAACAAATTTTTAGTTCGATCAGCCAAGAGATTAGTTTTTCCTTAGTCAGAGATTTTGACGACAATTTAGATTGGCTCTATTGCGTCGTTAATAGTAATATGAAGGCCAAGGTTCGACGACTTTATCTCGATATATGTCACTAACTCGGTATATATTTTAACTCTCTGTCTGTATATATGGGTAGATTTCTACGTTATTTAACGCATATATCATTACCGATTTCAATAAAGGAACATACTTTTCTACACATATACTCACATTCATCCTATATACAATATTTCCACTCTACGATACGCACAGGTAGATTGATTTTAATTAGGTTCGCCATTAAACAACTTTATATTGTAGAATTCAGAATGAAGGCGGTAGTTGAAAAGCATCCAGGAATTCTTTTACACTGTTTTCTAAGGCTTGATAATATTCCAAACATTGAAAAACATGCGATTATTTCATACGCAGTCCTTTTGGAATACTGTGGCTATAATGAAAGTTATCGAAACAGATCTTAATAACAATATTCATGGCCAAGAGTGACAAATAGGGCTGACTGCCGAAATACAACCTGAGGGTTATACTGAGGTCCAAAAGGTTCTAGTAAATACGTACGCCTTGAGAGACATACAAGATTACAGTATTCAAAAGAATCCCAAAATAATGTCGTGACAAAATATTTATAAATTGCAGACCTAAGATATTAGGCAGTAGTAGGTTTGAGAACTGGAGGATTTCTGGTTTGCTTTACATTCTGATGTAGCTGTTATACTCTTTCCATATCTAATTGTCAGAACTTTGGCAGATAACGGTTTTATCAATATTGCGTTTTATTTGAATTTGAGCTATGTAGCGCCCCCTATATATGAGTGTTGTTCCATTTTATTATTTTTTACAGAGTTCTTTAATCTTAAACCATTTTTAAATATCTCATTCAATCCTACAGTTACCTATTTAAATAATACGTTTCATTTTGGTTCTAAGTTTCTCTCTAATATACATTTTATTTTAATTCTTAATCACTAGAGGGACATGTCTGTATTCACTTAAATATTTTATTTTAAATTCTTTCATATCTTATGGTTTGGATCTTCTTTAACGCTTTATTAGTTTTTAGCATTTCAATTAACATTTTAACTTTTCTTAATCAATATAATACTTTTACATTTTAATATGGATTAAGAATTTTGTTAATTTTATTAATTCGATTTGTTTTTGATCTATAACGTTTTACCAATGATTGCTTTCTAACTAATTACGTGTATTGATAAATTTAGTTATAAAAATTCTAGCTTCAACCTCGTAATTAACAATAATTGGGGCAAAGCGTCACAATACCTAATCCCAGCTTGTGGTATCTGTAAGATGGCACACCCACTCACTAGACCGCTTTTGAAGGAATTATTTACACAAGGGATTCCCAGATCGTTGAATCGGTAGACGAGGAATGGTTGAATTTTCGGTGGGATCCTCGAACCTCACACCACAAAACATTTTTTGTGGGGTTACACTAAAAATAAGTTTTACTCCTGATACAGTTGAAGACGTAAAATAAATAGAAAGTAAGTTAGAAGTACGTAGGGTAAAATTTAAAATTTGTCAGGAAGTTCGACCATTCATTTCATAGATGTTACAGAATGTTAGGGAAAAGTTTTTACATCGTCTTGCATTTTGCCAAGAGGTTAATGGCTTACAATATAAACACCTGATTTGAGAGTTCCAATAATTATCTTTGTTATTAATTCAGTTCATTCTAATTTTTGTTTGTTAGAATGTATTTTACCATCACTATTCGTTTGTTTCAATAAATACCTACTACGGAATTTATTAACTGCTTGATACCATAATTTGCGGATTCTCTTAAAAATTGAAATAATATTATACATTAAACTATGAGAGGAAAGAATATAAACTCCATATTCTTGAATGCAGAATTTTAAGTAGAATCGCAGGGAGTAAAAGTATTTGGGGGTTTTTATTTAAAATCAAGTAGATAACGTCATTTTTGGATAACGCGGAGAAGCAAAAGTTCAAGAACGTGAAAAAACATGCCCATTTAAAGAGTAGAATTGATGTATGAGTGCTTTAGCCACAACAGAAAATTAGTCTTTTTATTTTGAGTGCCCCAGAGTCGCAGTTAACTATTTTTAAGCAAAACCTGTAGTGAGCGCTGTTACAATTGAAGGAATGCATTTTGGGATTCAAAATTAATTACTGTCTTTTTAAGTCACTGCTTTTAAAAACGAATTTTAATAGATAGTTAGATATTGTGCTGATCCCTATAATTCTACTCCTTCATAAATTTGAACCACTTACAATTATTCTACATAAAGACATTACATTACAGATACATGAAGATCCAATTGTAGAGATGTTTATTGATTTACAAAATAGAGCAGGGCTATTTCGTAGAATAGAAAATTTATTATAAGCCTAATTTTTAACTAAAAATGAAATTTTAAACTTGCCTAAAATGGTTGTAAAATTTCCACAATATGAATTACTATTTCTTTTTAAGTTTCAAGCAAAAGATTAGC
>JAHWXV010138725.1:0-12647 GCA_024586415.1 Phrixothrix hirtus
TTAACGTTCAGATCCTTTTGTCTAATATCATTAACATTTACGTGTGTGTAGAATCACATCCCCATTTGCTCATTATTGTTAAGCCGTACGGCATCTTAAAAAATTTATTTTGTTTCGTATCCTACTTCTTGACGCTTTCAAATAAACCATTTGATTTTGTTGATTTAATGTGTGTGTTCTTTATTCTGAATCAGGCGTCTCTTTCGCTGTTTAGGATGTCGACTCAGTTTTGGAAATTTAATTGAACAGTAGACTTCGACTTACACTATTTTTTGAAGGTATAAGTTTACCATTTGATTACTTAGGATACAGCGTGGTGCATATTTTTTTAGGGCATTATTATTTCGTTTGAAATTTTGGGATTTAATCATAGCTACACTCGCTCAATATTTGGCAATAATTATTTGTGTTTAGCGAGTTGTCTATAATTGAAATTTTAGATATTCACGTTTATCTTTTTTTGGAATTCAAAGCGTAAATAGCTTAACGAATCAATTAGACGATTTGTGACGATCGTAATTCTTTTAAGACACATTCTTATCACCGAAAGCAAACTTTTTAAAAGCATTTAGGTTACCAACTTTATACCATAGGCGTGCTGAAGACCCATCCCACTCTCCGTTAGGTATTCTGGCAGCTGGACATCATCCCCCCTTTTTTTCTCTGTCACGCGAACGCAGGTAAGAGCGATTTGAAACGTGGCAGATATCAAATTTGGCGGGTTTTGTTATAATTCCTGTTACAAAAAATTTTGATTTAAGTGATTTGAAACGTAGCAGATGAAAAATTTGGCGGGTTTTGTTACAATTTCTGTTACAACCCCCCTACCCTACCGCTTTGCTACTGAACTAAATATCGTGGAAAATAGTTTATTTAAACTAAAAATGAGTACCGGTAAAAAATAAATTATTTACTAAAATCGAATCTAAAATCTTATATAAAGCGTATACGCGAATATACACCTAGAAGTGGTAATGGAGTTTTGGCGTGATTTTACAATGTAATTAAATAAAACAGAATAACTATTAAAAATCTCCTAAACAAAAGTGTTTTGATACCATTAATCCATATGCATGTAAATTCTCGTAGAAGTTAATTTTTCAGATCATTTTATTGGGACTGGATTACAACAAAGTAGTAGTATCTGACTACCATTTATAATGGACCGTCTTCCGCTAAAATTTAATAAACAAAACTTTGTATTTAAAAACAAAAATGCAATTTTTCATATTTATAACAGAATTACGGCCCCGTACATGACTCAGCGACCGAATTGGAGTCATATTTTAAGAAATTTCTTACACTCTATATCAGTTATTTTCAATCTCTTCAATAATAAATCATCATTCTTTATTGCTATCACAATTTTTGCGGTAACGTTCTATTCTTGTGTTACAAAGTTGGAACATATTCGGCTTCGCCTACGAAATAATGGAATTGACAAGTGAAGAATAGTCTACTACTCTGAAAGTTTGTCTGTGACTGAAAAAATCATGCGCTGAGGCTTATTTGCTGTTAGAAGAGGTTTGTGGGGAATCTGTTCTTCCCTATAGTACTGTTCGTTGATGGTATAAAATTTTCAAAGGCAAAAGACAATCAACACCATAATGGCCAGGCCTGGGGTTCCAACCACAGCTCTAACGGAAACAAACATCAACACTTTCGCTGCGATTGTACAAGAAAATCGACGAATCGTACTAATACAACCGTCAGAGATTGTTAATATTTCATTTGGCTCCTGCCATACTTTGATAACCGAAAAACTGCACGAGATGTGTTTGCGCGCGGTGAATTTTGAGATTGCTTACTCCCGACCAACATAATATTCGCATGTGAGTTAGT
Organism: Phrixothrix hirtus; assembly: GCA_024586415.1. Classification (NCBI taxonomy): domain Eukaryota; kingdom Metazoa; phylum Arthropoda; class Insecta; order Coleoptera; family Phengodidae; genus Phrixothrix; species Phrixothrix hirtus. Next base: position 1,843 of record JAHWXV010138725.1, read on the forward strand.
ATAGATCTCAAAATCATGGTACAGGAAGATGCTTCACCATTGGTTTCACCATCTTGACTCAAAGAGTAAGCAACAAAGTTCATTGTGGTAAGCTTTATCATCACAAACACCCAAAAGATAAAAGTAGTGGCACTTCGTGCTAAAACCATGGTTATCTCATACAATTATTACAGGGCGGTATTACAAAACGATCATTTCAAGCGAAAACGGCCAATTATCCATGCAACAGAATGCATGTTAGACCATAATAAGGCACGACCACAGATTGTAAATATAGTTATCGAGTATCTCGCCGAAATCAAGTCGAAGTGTGTTGTATTTCATCCGCCTAGCAGCCCAAACCTTACCCTTTGTGACCCTTTTATTTGCCTTGAAGTGAAGATGCGCATTTATGGAAGACGTTTCAGCGGATCTTGGAAAAATATGAGAAATGATGGGACGAGTGTATTTAATTGAAAAAGGCTATTAGCAATTGGAAATTACATGGAGGTATATAGTCAAAAATATTAGGATCACTCATTATTGAACTGCCTTCATATATTTTAGATTTTTTCTTTCATTTGTTTCATATTTCCAAACTTAAAATAATAGCGTTTCCGATTGGCTGCATAGTGCATATAGAAAGCAGCCAATATGGACTACATCCATGCAGTGCATATAAATCGGAAACGCTATAGTTTACTAAAATCATCTGTAAAATCACGGCTTTAAATTATTTTGCTGTTATAATCGTTTAGTGGTTCCATGCAAAAAATTTCTTTTCTAACTAAAATATCCCATGAATACATTGTATTAAAGTTTGCTTTACAAACTTTTGTTACAAAATGTTTTCATCTGTTACTAATTAAAATAATCTATGCAACCGCTCAATGATATACATTTCTATGTGAAAATATCACCAAAGTTCTTAATAATTTATGATTTCCTCTCATATTAAGGTAATTTTAATGTCTAGTTGTCCCCTCTCGAACTAGTAGCCTACGCAATCAGTCTCAACCAAACTACGGAAAATGTAGGAAATTCATCTAAAATTAGGGAAGTGGTTATACTACTAGCATGTATAGTGTAAGGTAATTCTCCAAAGCATTATTTAAACTTCGATAATAAAATTAAGTGAGTTATAAAGTTAAAATGTTTTCAGATATCTGAATTGCGTTTCCTGCTGACATGCTCACGTAAAGAGATTTTACACACAAACGAACCACTTTTGCTTATCGAGCATAAGGGTCGACACAGCGTTGTTTGGACATCTTCTAAGAAAGTAAAATGTGTCTTCATTTAAATATCAACGAATCAATATTTTATCGCTTTATAAAGACATTTTTTGACCCACTATTTAGTTTTATTGAAATTATTTTTCACTGGATGTCAAAAATATGAGTAAATTGATGACATTAGTGTAAACTAACGTAGTGATAAGTACGTCAAGGGAGAATAAGCTTTTTAATATGTCATACCTTTGATTTTAGGCTCTATTTCCTGGTCGTTCGACGTATGTGTAATAATTAACTACCGTAAGCTTAGCAATTAATAAAAGGCGTAGCGCACGCCAGCGCGGCCATGCGTACTATTTAATCACTATATAAATGTATTTTCCTGCCTCATTATTTTCAGTATACCGAGTTAACTACTTTTTAAATCTTTTATTCCAAAATTTCGTTTGTAGTAGATTTTATTTAGTTTTAATGAATAATGTAAAGTGCGATCGTTTAAATTTCCTATTAGGATATCTATGAAATGGACATAGCCTACTCTAATTGGAAATTTAAATGATCGCACTTTATAAGAAAGACCGATAGAAATAGATAAAGTATTCGAAGCAAGCAAAGCAAGTTTGCCACTCTTGTTCTAAGTGGATCATTAATATTCGAAAATGCTGGATTTGTACATGTGTACAGATTGAAATAAACAAAACACGAGTAGTGCCTTTCAGGCGATGACTTATTTAACCCACTTCTCGATATTAATCAATCTCCAAGGCGTTGTTTAGGTTGACGATCGTCACTTGTTTCGGAACTCTCATCCTTTGTCGACTTGAGCTTTTAAAACATAAATATTTCCCATTTTTTGTGTCATTTTCCAAATTTAACCTGTAGATTGCACTTTTTTTAAGGATATGTATTGGGGCTCCCTGGACATCCTATGCAGAAACATGGGACAATATTTATTTTGTAGTTTAATTTACTCTTGAAAGTATATAATGTTCTAATGTTTATATTAATTGCTTTTTTTATAACAAAATAAAACAGATCAATTTATATAAAGAATTTTAACATTTTAATATTTAGAAATATGTCCGTTTTCTTTAATTATGTTTGGTAACATCATATTCATAGAGTTTGTCAAATTTCTTGTTAAGATTTCATCTCTTCTTATTTCTTTTGAAGCTCTCCGAAATTTTGAGGCATCCCAGGTTGAGATTCGGTATTTACATTTTGATTAAGTCAATTATGGCGGGGGTCATCTTCATTATTTGTCTCTGCATGTTGGCCTCATCGATTTTCCCGGACTCTGAATTCGGCTTCGACACTTGGCGTCTTGCTTTATCTGTGTAAGATATACATTTTTTTTATCTCAGAATCTTTGCTCTTCCGTTGTTTCACCTGCTTCGGATTTTATGAGTAGGCGCGCGCGCTGACAGGGTGGTCACTTCCACAGTTGCAATATTTGGCCTTGGATGCCTTGGTTTTTTGCACTCAAAGGATTGGTACCCTTCGGTGCGTTTCATGCACTTGTACTGCACTTCTCAACGGTAGCCCACATGATCAAATAGCTGGCATCGAAAGCATCCTAACTAGGAGCCTGAATTCTGTTGAGTTCTTAGCGAGGAACTTGATACCTAGTTGTGTATTTGTTGCCTTTGTAATTGTTATGTTATTTTTTTCAGAGACTAGCTTTAGTTTCTCATATCGGTATTTATCCGTGAGGACTATCGGTGGATGTGTCTTTTCGGTGACTTGCTAGATGGTGGTATTTTCAGTTGACGGAAATTTTTTGAATTTTCACTTTCCTGTGAGCTGCCTTTTTGTGAAGTCCTGAGTAATTCCAGGCCGCTTCCCTGCTTTCTTCGTCTATGGGTTGGATCTGTTCTTTTTCTAGAGTAGTGATCTCAACGGAGCTTTTCTTCCTCTTTGGTCTGTTTTGGGAGCAATCTTCGTTCTTGCGTGCGTATTCCAGCCTTTCCATTTCTTTCAGAAGTTTCTTTATGCCTTCTTCTGCTTTTTTCATCACGCCCTTGTAGGATTCTATCTTATTTCGTATTATTTGCATTTTTCCCTCAACTGCATTGGTGGACTCTATTTTATTCAATTTTAACTTTGGTGGCTTGACCATTTCGATACTCGTAATGGAGCGCTATTTAGTAATATATTCTATTGTACCCGATCCACCTACTATAAAGTAAAGGGCCTAAGGCACAATAAATGTAAAACTGACTTGAGAAAACTCAGGTGCTCCTTTTAAGCCGACCAACTCAAGAATCGAACGAACCGAACAATCCACATACAATGAAAATGTCAGAATTTACAGACTGTAATATTTTCGCGTGTGCTAATAATAGCACAACGTTTTAAAGCCTAGGTTATATAGCAATCGTAGGAAATGTAAGCTTCCGTCTGTACTGCAATTTTTTTTTGGCAGAAATTTTATATATGAACAAGATTACCGTTCAGTTCACACAGCTAATATCGTTTCAAAATGGTTTGATGATAATGACATTGAAGTTCTGCATGGGTAACTAAAAGTTCGGATCTAAATCCAATAGGAAATATTACTGGGCTTAATCCTGCAACTTGTTGAAAAACCACCCCTTACAACCCAAGAAACTGCGAGAAATATGTCTGGAGCGTAGTCGCTGGCGTTCGGCTAAGCAAATCTCCTCGCCTGGTTATGATAGAACAAGTACTTTTATATAAGCTCGTTTTGAATACTGGAAAACAAAGTTACACAAAAAATGTATGTGGGTTGAAAGTAGTTTTCACGTGTACAAATCACAGCTCCAATAATCTCATCATAATTAATATGATTTAACGCAAACAATAATCTTACTTATTTTTGTATATTAGAAAGCATTATCTTTGCAGCAACAAAGCAGCTTCTAATTTCAAAATTTTTGATTATTCTGCATTCAGCTGGTCTCGAAGCTGAAAAACTGTTCGTATAAGATTTCTTGCTAAATCAAAGACATTTACTCTGATATAATGTATAACTTCAAAGGTTTGATCCACATTATCGGCTTTTGCCCGTCCTCATCTAACTTTTTGGTTATAGCTCCTTTTTGTTCCCTCCCTTTTTAAGTTTGAATACAAATAAAGTTAGCGGCATTCCTTCGTATTGACCACCCTTTTCCTAGTCTAGCATTAATTAATACTTAATTAGTTCTGTCTTGGATTGGCCTTTTTTTTGTTTCCCAAAATTCCACAGTGTTGATACTTACGTCAACCTCAGTACAGCAAGCTAAAACAGTAAACTATAAAAATGATGTATACTTCTACAAGTAGGCGAAAATCAATTTCGCAACCAAGAAAAGCTCTCGTATAAATACGAGAGTATCCCTAAAGGTCTTTATTAGGTAAGCAGCTTTTGGACAAGACGTTCATTGACGCTTTTAAAACATATTACAGTGAATAAATACGTCTTTAGCTCAGAGTAAATGAACGAGCTTTAACCCAGTTTGGTCTAGCAGAGTTATTAGGTAAAGTATTTCTTAAATTAGATACGCTTAAATCGTAACTAACGGCTTCAAGGCAACTGGGATTTAGCTATTTAATAGGCATATAATTTCTGAAACTGATTTTATTGCATAAAGAGAGAGAACAGCTAAGAAATGCAGTTTTACTTCGCTTAGATCAGATCAGTTTTATGACCTAATGTCACTAGAATCAACAAAACACTTTTCGCCCAAACCAGAGTATTCAAATGTTTTTATCCTCAACCTGGGAAACGTTTCAAAGTGTTGTATCCCTTACCTCAAAAGACATGAAGCCACAACCTGGGTGTTCCAAAACCTTGAACCCCACTCCCAATTACTCGAGAGATCCTGCAACAGAAACTGCTAAGATTATATCTCCGTCTTACATATCTCCATTATCAGTTATTAAAAAAGAATAACCACACGGAACAGAAAATATTGTAAATATACCATTATAATATCATCGCCATATAAGGATGAGCTAGAGAGCTCATTATCAAAATCGTCAGAAAAAGGAAAAACGAAATGTCGTTTCTACGTCTAGATAGCAAATAAAAAATTGAAACAGGATAATAAATTAAAAGCGATTCAGAAAAAGATGAAGACTTCCTACCAACTGATGAAAACAATGATTTAAAAGCGATAGGTCAATTTCCAGAAGATGACGACGCAGAGTATATGTTCTGTGATGGTCGATTTTTGAATGACAGGCGGAGATAACTGTGGATTTACCGTTTAATGTATCAATTATGGGTTTGAGAAACGTATTCTAGTGAAGAAAAAGATGTTTATGCTTGTGACTGTTGTAAATCGGAATTTTGATTTTTTTAATGTCAAATTACTTTTAGGTTCTATTTTTTTTTATAATTTTTGTTATATTTTTTTTACAATTTCAAGTTACTTGTAGATCTTTTAGCTTCATGGATAAAATATTTTTTGAACATTTATAATACTGTTCATTTCGCATTAATTAAATAAATTAATTATCGCGTAATCCACATAAGAAAATATTATAATTTAACTAAATAATAAAATCTAAAATATTTTCTTAAATATTTGCTTTGTTAAATAAAACCAGTATTAAATTTTCGCAAGTGTAAGGCGCCAGTTAAAAATACATTTCTAAAGAAATCCAGACGGATAGTAATAAAATTTAGAGCCCTATAAAACTTGCAAATATTGCTAGAAGCTGTGAAAATTTTAACAATTTCTGAAATAGAAAAAACAGACGAACGGTTCAAAATATCTGGACAGCATTGATCCAACGAATTCGCAAAAATTCGTTGCCATGCAAACACAAAGTTATGTGTAATCGAGCAGCACCAAAAATCGATGTCTTTTGGTTTCCAACTTTAAAACTACGTAGGTAGATTAAACGAGTATTACTAAGACCTGTGCCAAGATATAATAAAATGACGAGTTGATAAATAGTACTTAATATCTTAATTATAGATACAAGTTCAGCGAAGATATCATTTTCCAAAATATACACAAAGCGGTAAAGAACACAACCCTAGACCACAGATAATTTGGGCAGCTTTGATCCGCCAAATTAATCTCAGCATGCAACAAGTCCAATTTTGCGAAGTATCAGCGAGTCGCTTTCGATAACAGAAACGAACGAAGATTACTTCACGTATATGAAAATTTTTCATTTTTCATTTAATTTTTTAAAGACTTTATAAATTATAAATTTTGTTTTTCTCATTTTGCGAATATCACGTCGAGAAATCAATTATCAAAGGTTACGGCCTGAAATTCGACACATTTATCAATTATGTTTTAAATCTAATTTTTGATGAAATAATTTGTTTATTGTAAATATTGTGTTTGTGTTTGAAATAATAAATATTTGTTTGAACTTTGATCTTTCTTTGACTCACGCAAAAATAAAGAAAATATTCAAACTACAGTTAGGATAATCCTTCTTAATCCCTTTTGAAAGCAACTTGAACCTTTTAACAATTTACAAGAGGAAACACCCTCTAAAATTGCAATTTTAGAAACAGTTATAAAAATATTGTTTAAAATTGGTGCACGCTGACCAGTTAATTCTGAATAACAAATCTAATTAAGTAATGCACTAAACATTACATTTCCAGGGGGCCATATTTCCCTCAGTCCAATCACATAATTTAAAGGTACACTTTTTCACATTTTTGTGGAAATCGCTTTAAAACTTAAACTTTTCGAAAATCTGAGTATACTTCATGGTACAATAATATATGAAATAGGTAAAGGCAAAAAATCATAAAGATCGTTGGAAAACAGAAAAGGTTATCCTTTCAAATAAAAAGGGAGGCGCATATGTTGACCAGTTCCTCTATTAATAACAAAAGTGCAAATATTTTCCACAACAATAATTTAGTAGTTTTGCTAAATATCCTGCAAATGCAACCTAATTTACATAACCAAAAAGGAACTGATCAATTATTTTAATACAAGGTAACCACGGGCAATAGGGTGTTTTTGGTTGGGACTGTACTCGACAAGGGGGAAATGGGAGGGAGACAACGTTGACAGCCATGAGTTCGTAAAGGAATGCAGTTTCAGCCACAATGGAGCAGTGGTCATTACAACACCGCGTATTTGCGTACGATAGTTTTGTGAAAATTGGTGAGTTAGTGACAACAACTCAACGTCATTTCCAGCGACATTTCAATTTTGAGCGACACGGTGCGGTCCCCAGCCGAAAAACGATTTTGAGATGGGTAGATAGCTTAAGAAGAACAGAGTCGTTCATGAAAAGAAAACCACCTGAGTTTGCTCGGACAGTAAGGACGCCAGAAAATGTGAAAAGGGTAAGAACAGCGCTGCTACAGACTCCATGCGGATCTGCTCGTCGGCACTCATTTGCTTTGCGCATGGGACGTGAATCGGCCAGGAAAATTTTAAAAGCCGAGTTACACTTTCACCTATTCAAAATCATGTTTGCTATACAGATGCTGTAACTGTTTGAAGAAAACATCGATGTTGTAATTTTCATGTCAGATGAGGCTCACATTCATTTGAACGGGGAAGTTAACAAGCCGATCGTCGGTACTGTGTAGAGACATCCATTGCAGCTCCACGAACACCTCTGCACTCACTACGAGTTACAGTATGGTGTTCGGAAGGTGGGAGTATAGTAACAGTAAATTCTGAATGGTACACAGCTCCACGAACATCTCTGCACTCACTACGAGTTACAGTATGGTGTTCGAGGAAGGTGGGCGTATAGTGACAGTAAATTCTGAATGGTACATTGAAATAACCAGAAACTTTTTCCTAAGAGAGATGCGTAGGGGGAGGAGACTAAACTTAAATGAAATTTGGTTCCAACAAGTCGGTGCAATAGCCCATACTACAAGAATACCTATGGACTTGCTTCGGCGTATCTTCCGCAGTCGTCTCATTTCTCGGTATGGATATGTGCCTTGGCCTTCGCGTTCTTCAGACCTCAGTATGTGTGATATCTTCCTCCTTACTTAAAATCTCGTGTTTATGCGGATAGACCTCGCACATTAGAAGACCTTAAAAATACGATTCGACGTGAGATCAAACTAATTGATCAGCAAACATTGGAAAGAGTGTGAGAAAACTTCAAAGGCAGAGTGGAAAAGTGCGTCGATTTTCCAAACATAACTTCAGTGACATACATTTTACTACATTTTTATGTCAATAAATAATTTTTCACTTCAACATTAACTGAGTATTATTTTTTTAAAAACACCCTATTCCTCGTGGTCACCTTGTATAAGGGTACTTATATCTTAAATTTAACTTTGTAATTAAATTTGGAAGAACGTATACTGATAACTTTATTTTACTCTAACAAATCTTTAGTTACAAAATCAATATAGATTTCTATTTACGCAGGGTGGATTATTTATATTCAATTTGATTAGATAATTCACTTTAGATTTATTGTTTGAAAAACCAACGAAATACTTCATAGTAGCTTTCGGTGCACGCAAAATTGATTGGCATTCAAAGTCCATCCCCGCTTTAATCTGATCTAAAGACCCAAAAATAATATCGTCTATTTTCAGTATAGAATTTGAAACAACCGTTTTAAATATCCTCAATGTTTGAAAACCACAATTTTAAGTGAAGAACTTGTTCGTCGTCACGACTAGCTCTTTTAAATGTGACAACGCTATCGCGATATTTTATTTTCTATTAGCTACCTGAAGACGGAAAACTATTTCAAAGGCAAGGAACTAACTGGAAGTGAAGTTTTGAGTTGTACGGCAGCAGGCCAAGCTGCCGTTAATTTGCGGTAGGATTTTTTAGCGAATATTGCCTAAAATCCCTCCTTGTACCTTTTTAAATTGGTCGGTAACTCGAATTTCACGAAAAAGTGGGAGATAGGTGCGGGAATGAAGCGCACTCAAAAAGCAATGACAGAAAATGGAAGTATTTTGCACACTTTTCTCTTGTTAAGTATTGTAATGGAATATTTATGACAAATTAGCATTGTTAATAATGCATTCTAAATTGATACATGTTCATATTTTAAAAACTGTACAATTTAAACAATACTGTATGGCATGAACTGTCCACTATTACGAATTATAACTTATTTCAATACACCCTGTATACACAATAGAATTTAATATATTTCTACAGAACCTTTGAAAAGTTTATAAATTATACTTCGAAATCCCCCTAAGGTTCAAATCTCCTTCAGCCTTTGACCATGAATCTCAAAACTCGAACGAACGTCAAAATTCCATTAAATATTTAGAAAAGTAGAAAAGGAAAAATAAAATACTGGATTCCTTATATAATTAACATAACTTAAGAAAGACGACCATTTCTTTTCTTTATTTTTATACAACGGAAATATCGTTCTTTTTTTAAAAATCCTAAATTTATCATGTCAACAAAAAGATTAGAAAGCACAGAAAAATTCCGTGAAAGCTCATAAAATTGTCCTTCACAATGTAATTTAAAATGCGAATCTCAATTTTATATACACAACATTTCATAATATTTTGAAACGTGCAAGAAGACCTAATTTTAAGACTTTCCTTAACGCTGCTAGAAGTTTTATCTTTATAACTCTAGGTAACCTAAATTTTTCATGTCACTGTATTAAAAATTTAAATTCTTAACAACGAATTTAATTACGGTTATAGATAAGAGTATGGTGAGATAATGTGCTTTAGATAGATAAGATAAGCTTGATTTCATAATGTTACAATAAAATAACGCAGAAAAACCATCTCTTCATAAGATAAATTTTGCATTTACTTTAAATTTTATCTTGACGACGATTTACCCGCATAGTTCAGACATGTATTACCAGAGAAAATAGTGACAGAATTTATGTACGTTATTCATAACCGAAACGCGCTAGGAAGTAATTTAAAGTGACGTAGCGGAAACCAGATATATAATTTTAGAAAGTTTAGACGCAAACTCAAAAATTTGTCATCGTATAAATTGGATTAAAACTTTGGAAGCAATAGAAACCTCAAAAATCGTTATCGGTTTTGACACGCTGACTTATTTAATTTAACATCGTTACAATAAGTCTCTGGTTAGTCTATACGACCAGTGCGAAATATATGTTCTTTAATATCTTAAATTTTACTTGAAACCTCTTCAACGCTAAAATACTGTAGGCCAAGTGATTCTATTTTAAACATGTAACGACCAATAAAACAGAGTACGAGGACTTCTTAGTTGATACAAAACTTATATGCAATCGTAGTGCTTTTGTTGGTATGAAGTCGGTATATAAATGCCTCAGGTAGTTTCAGAAGGAGAAGGGTCTCGAAGTTGAATTAGCAAGCAAGGTATACGTTATATGTATCGGGTCCGAAACGTTCGGAATGAAGATGATAGTTAGCATAGCTAAAACTAATTAATTAATTACATAAAACGGGATGGGGGTATGTACAGGGGTTGTTAAAGAACAGGAGAGGTTTGGATTTAAACAAATGGGAATTTGTACATTCTCTCATCAAGTTACAACTTAATTTTTTATACAGCACACTGTATAAATAACATTCTTTTATTACGAAAGTTACTTTAAATATTTTATTCTGGCCAGATTGTTTTAAATTCAATATTCTTAAACATGTAATTTATACTGTATATTTCATATTTTTGTACAAATTGATTT
>JAHWXV010138743.1:0-31482 GCA_024586415.1 Phrixothrix hirtus
CAAGCGCTATTTTTATTACTTAAAATACCGATCGTGTAACTTGCTAATTGAAGCTTATGCCAATTTAAAATCTTTACTTCACGTTTAATTTATATATACGAGGGACAAAACACTATTATTGAGAATAAAAGAACCAATGTAACTTTTTCAAAATTTTATTTTAGATATGTTGTAAGTAGTTGCCTCCTAATAAAATGCACTTAGCCACTCTTTCCTTCCACTGATTAAATGTTCCAAGTCAATCAGCTTTAGGAATACTATCAAAATAACACCGAAGAGCAGCATAGATGTTTTCCTCTGAAAAAGACTTTCTTCCTCGTAAGTTCTTTTTTAGCTCAACAAACAAGCAAAAGTCGCACATTGTCAAATGCACTGAGTATGGATGGTGTTCGATTACATTAACTTTGCTTGCGGCCAAATACTGCCGAATTATCGCTGCAGTGTGGGTAGAAGCATAATCTTGATGTAGCATAATTCCTTTCTTTGGCAGTTTATTAAACACTTCCGGCAAACAGTCTTCGACGTACCATTTAGCTGTGACGATCTTCTGTTCTTCTAGCCTAATAGCGCTCACTAGATCGGTACTTCTAAAGAACACAGCGTACATTACTTTCTTCATTGCTGGCTGCTTTCTAATTATTCTTGGTGTGGCCTCGTCTTCATGAATCCTTACGCGGCTCTATTGTCGAGTTGACATGTCGAAAAATTGTATGTTAGTTTCGTCGCCTGTTACAATTTTCGACAAAATTTGGTGTTCAACATTCTTAAGCAGTGTTAGGATTTCGTGACAAATTCGTACTCGTTCTGCATTTTGAAAATCTGTAAGGCGATGGGATACAAAACGACTTACGACTTTTTTCAGATGAAGGTGGCCGTGTATTGTTGTTTCCACAAATGATGATCCAATCCGCAGTTGAGCTTCTATCACGGCGTAACTTATTTTGATATCTGCCTCTATAATCTCCTTCACGCCAGCAGTGTTTTCCTCTATCACAGCTGTAATCGGAGGGCCTGCGCCTATCTGGTGATCAACTGTAATTTTTCCACGTTCGAATTCCTTGCCAAGAAAGGGGCCTGATCGCCAAATGTTGATTTCAAACTTTCTTCGTAGTGATATGCATTTAAACCTTATGCGAAAATGTTTTCTGGTTAATTCCATTTTTTCACTACGCTTGCGAAACCTGAAACTATCTCTTTCAAATGCTGTTTAAGATAAATTAGCAAAAGAAGCGGTAAATCTCAAGTCAGTAAAGAGTTCCTCTTAATGAGGTAATATTTTTTGTTTTTTCATGGCCTACCTATTGTCTTCATTCTCAATAACAATCTTATCCCTCGTATAATAGTGAAATTTCTTCTGTATATTTGTGGACGTGAAGCACGGAAACTTTACGGTTGTTTTAGTTGAAAATGTTAATTGTTTTATATAAATGTATAATTGGGAATATTACAAAATTCGATGGATAACTGCTGCAGCTGCTAATGAATACATGCGCGAAATCAAACAATCACAAAATTTCGGTAAACATAATCCTCAAAGCACCCGTTACAATGGTTAAATCTATAAATACCTAGAGTCAGCTGATCTTGACCGCTGGAGATCGATTTATATAGGGAAGAAAAACCACGCGACCATATCTAATCACAAGTTCAGTTTGTCCTTCTTTATTTTCATATCTCGCTGCATAATTAAATTTTTACCTGCTTACCAATGCCATTTTTAGTACATCGCATTAAAGTGTTTACCTAAATATTGCTTTAAATATGAGAACTAATAAAACTAGGCTTTCTCGTCGTTTGCATCTATAATATATAACTTTTATGGCCACTTTTGAATTAGTTAATTAATCACCTCAGGAATATCGAAGTTTTTCTTAAATTCTCATAGTTTGAAATTGTACCTAACTTTCTAGGTCTTCTATAAATTTTAAATATCTTCATGTTAATCTTTGTTATTACTGGGGTAACCACAGTTGTTACTATCTTCATACGAAATGACATGCTGCTTGTTTCAGATTTCATTTTGTGCTTGATTCAAAATGTTAATATCTGGAAATATGTAATCCAATTGATAGCTTATTAATATGAGTGTTTGTAAGATCATACCTTTCTGTCTCGAATCAATGTTGACGCTACAAGTCCAGCTTCCTTTTTTCACGTTATATAGAAGCATTATGTGAGTATTTCAAGATAATTTATACCTAGTCTTTCCGTCTCTATTTACACACACATATATATATATATATATATATATATTAGATTATTATCTACGTTTATTTTGGAAACGATAATTGTAACGGTCACCAATCCAACTTACTGGACAGACGAAGGGCTGCTTAACTCCAGAAATTTTCTTTGATAACCTGCTTTAACGCATGTTTTCAGAAAAACGGTTATATTCGCGAAAGGGGCATTAAACACGTAATAATCGTAGCACGTTTAAAAATAAAAGTTACAGCTGTTTTCGAGAAAATCGCAAAGAAACATAAAAACCGCAAGAATAAATTGGCACTTCTGGTCATTCGATTTTAACTAAATACTTGACGTCTCATATTCAAAAGATGAAAAACTGAAATATACAATTACATTCATATATCAATCATATTTAGTTTTTGAGATATGTTATTCGAAACTAATACACTAAGTACTTCCGGTTACATGATTTTAGAAAATTTATTAGAGATACAGCTTGATTCATATAAAACGGAATGAACAAATCAAGAAATTTACTAAGTTTTAAAAAAACCGTCAAAGCCGATTTCAAGGAAATCGTGAATAACGAAAATTCGGAAAATACCTAAAAATGACGGAAATAAAATAGAACTTCCGGTTATTCGATTTTATCCAAATTATTTATTTGGCATACCAATGTAGTTACGACCACCACAAATATAAATTTTCATTCAGCTAGGTCTTTTAGTTTCAGTTATTTTATTTTGAGTTAACGGTGAAGGTACTTCCGGTTACTCAATTTACGGAAAATTTTATGAGAAACGGCCTAAACTATATCAATGGAACAAGTTTTAAAAAAATAGTGGTAGCCGATTTTCAGAAAACCGCGAAAAACAGAAAATTCGGACAATATCTAAAAATGACAGAAATAAAGTTGTACTTTCGGTTATTCGATTCAAACAAATTTCTTGATTTAGCATAAAAAGGTAATTAGGATCTCATATACAAATTTTCATTTATTTATGACTTTGGGTTTCATAGTTATTTTATTCAGAGTTAATGGTAGGACTACTACCGGTTACTCGTTTTACGGACATTTTTCTACGAAATTTTTTTAACTATATCAAAGGGTATGAAACGTCTAAGAAATATAATAAATTAGAAAAAAATAGTTGCAGGCGCAAAAGAGAAAAACCAAAAATGACAAGCGTAAAGTGGCACTTCCGGTTATTGGATTTTAGTGAAATAGTTGGAGTCGCATGCTAGGAGTAATACAAATTGAAATATAAGATTTCGTTTATCTGCGGCTTTTAGTTTTCGCGATATTTTGTTCACATACACATCCACACACACCCATACCAACACATACACGCAGACACGCACAGACACAGACAAAAAGACACACAGACACACAGACACACAAGTACACAGGTACACAGGTACACCGGCACACAGATGCACAGACACACATGAACACGCAGACACGCAGACGCACAGACACGCAGAGACGCAGATCCACAGATCCGCAGACCCGTAGACACGCAGACACGCAGACATGTAGACGCGCAGACACGCAGACACGCAGTTATGTAGACACGCAGACATACAAGCACGCAGGCACGCAGGCACACAGGCGCACATACGCGCAGACCCGTAGACGCATAGCCGTGTAGATGCACAGACGCGCAGATGCGCAGATACACAGACGCGCATACGCGCATTTGTGCAGGAGCGCAGGCATGCAGATACGCGGACAAGCAGAAACGCAGACACACAGACACGCAGACACGTAGACATGCAGAGGCGGACACGCAGACACGCAGACACGCAGATACGCAGATACGCAAGCACGCAGGCACGTAGACACGCAGACACGCAGGCACACAGACGCGCAGATGCGCATAGTCTCAGACACTCAGACGCACCGACGCGCATATGCGCAGACGCGCATACTCGCATACCTGCAGGCGCGCATGCACGCGGACACTCAGGCACGCAAACACGCAGACACACAGACACACACACAGACAGACCAATTTTTAAATACATGATTTTCGGACACAGAGGACGCGAAAACGTGTATTTCCACTAAAATTTCGGCATAGAAAATTTTGTACGAAAACAGTACCTTCACTGTACTATATTTCATATACGTAAGAGAAAGCAAAACGGAAGAATTGAACATACTTTAGACATTTAGCAATAGTAGCTAATTCTGTATTGATTTCTACCCGTATCGCAGTTACATATATAGAGATTTAGCTCATAAATAACAGGAAATTAAGTTGTGTCTAAATATCGTAGATTAATAAGATATTTTTAATACCAATACCGCATGTTTAAACGAATTGCGTTATGTTGACTAACACTTTCACATAGTACTACATTGTGACTATACGATATAAATTTAGCCTCCAAATCTGCAAGTTATGTAGCCATTGCCATCATGTTAATTTTTAACAGCACCATCGCTGGAAGATTTAGTGACAATGAAATGAAAACACATCATAACATAAAACCATTTTAAGGAAGCAAATGATCTTACAAGGCAACCTCAAATATATGATAACATTTCTAATCCAATTGGCACTTCAATTGCATAGCTGATTACATCTTATGGGAAAATAGGTCATTAATTTCATGCATCGTGAAATTAAGCATATATTCATCACCATTTTGAAGCTTCTCTTTAATTACGAGTCTACCTGCACTTGAAACCATTATTGCAGCATCCGATGTTCTGGAAAACATGTAGTCTTGAGCATCCTGCTCTTATTTTACATCTCCCTCTCTCTTGAATGTTCTCGTTTTGATTGGCATATCCAGCGACATCGTGGTAACCAGATTACAATTTATGCAGCTCAGTCTAACCTAGCACAAAGTCCAAGTTCAATGCATTTTTGATGACCATAATTATCTGCTAAGTTGCTTAATTGATGTTAGATGCAATTCAAAAGATCCATGATCATAGCATTTTGGTGCGCACGTAACCTGTTCATCAATTACTTCGTAATAGGGACCAATGTTAACAAAGGAGAAATTCCCATTAATATACCATCATCACCATTAGCTTCTTGCTACCGTTGTTCACGTACATTTTCACAATATTTGAACTTATGATCATTACTGACTGCAAACAAAGGATATTCACAAGCATTTCCACTAATGTGTTCAAAATAATGCATATTAAATAGATAACAATAATTCGCTTGATGTTGGTGAGCATCAGTGTCATCACTACTTCCATTTGTATCAGTCATATTTACAAATTATATAGTAATAATAATAATAATATGTTATATTTATTTTCCAAGAAATTGATTATTACATATAATTTAAATAACAACTAAAAATAAGTTAATTAAGTGCAGAAAAGGACACATTTCAACTTGCCCACTAAGTAGTAGTCATTTGGTTTTCCACTGTACCTAACTTGAACCATAAATAAAAACGAAAACAGAGCTTCAACGACTAGGAGAAAAAGAAGTTATATCATCAGGTTGTAATTGAGTGTAAAATGAGGTACCAAAAAGGATGTGCTTTATTGCTGACTTAAAAGCAGGGATTTTTAGAGTATTCCTATGTTTGCGTATTGAGACTGCTCGTAAATATTTCGGTATTATATTGTTAAAGTAATGAACAACATTGTACGAAAAGCGCCTTTTAAACAAAATAGTTTTAAAACATGGCATTGATATATTATTTTTGGAACTTAAATTGACATAATGATGATCAGTTCTAAAAGAAATTTTATTGAACGAGTAGGAAGGAGATTGGGTATTGATTACCTTACAATATAATACAGCCGTATGTAATTTACATCTATTAGACAAATTGAGCCATTTAATTAATTTCAGTTTATATGAAATGTGCTGCCTCTTCTGAACTCCAAAAATAAATCTCAGACAAGAATTTTGTATACGCTGTATTTTAATTTTAGTATATGCAGTTAAACATGGATCGTAAAGAGTATCACAGTAATTAAAGTTCAACGAAACTAGTGAGTCACAAAGGAAAATTTTCATGTCTCTTGAAAGATAATAACAATGTCGATACGACAACTTTAATTTATAGTACGCTTTCTGAATACATTTAGATATATAGTGTTCGAAACCCAAATCAACGTCAATCATTATACCTAGATTTTTACAAACGTACTTCTAAGGCAAGGTGTAATCTCCTGCTTTTATACTAAACTTTAAATTTAGGCATTCTATTAATCATTTCTTACCAAACACCATAAAGAGCAACTTTGGTAGATTAATTTTAAGACGATGTTTTTCACTAAAAGTTATTATGTTAGCTGAATCTGTATTTACCAAAAAAAGTGCTTCTTGTATTTTATCAGATGGAAACTAATAATACAGTTGGATATCGTCGGCATATATGTGAAAGGAACAATGTTTTAAGGAAGAACCTATATTAATAGTGTATAAAGGAAATAACAGTTGGCCAAGTATAGAACCTTGCGGCACACCCATAATAGATATCGGTTGATTCGATACATTATGGGTATATTTTACCATTTGAGATCCATTAGAAGGATAACTATTTATTAAATTTATGGATGAAACTTCAAAACCAATAAAATTCAGGAGATCTAGCAAAAGTTTATGGCTAATGGTGTCAAAAGTCATAGAAAAATCTAAAAGAATAAGAATCAAAAGGTTTTCGTCATTAATGGAACGTATACAATTATCAACATCAGTGAGTAATGTATTGCAACTGTAACCAGAACGAAAGCCAGATTGTGTTTTCGGAATAATATTATATTGCATAAGATGGCTACGAATTTGTTTATCAAGAATCTTTTCAAAAACTTTCGATAAGGCACATAGAATGCTTATTGGACGCAGACCATTAAATGTAGAGGAGGAATAGATTTTGGACAAAAGCATAACATAAGCAGATTTCCATATATCTAGAAAAACACACTTAGATATACAGCCATTTATTACATGCGCAAAATAGTGGATCAAATACGGACAGCATATTTGTAGCGGTTTTGCACTAATGTTGTCCGGTCCTACAGTACCTGATTTTAGAGAATAAATTATTTTTTGAATTTCTATTTCATTGGATTTTACAAACCGGAAGGACTTTTTAAATGTTTGTTGCTTATTAGTCAAATAGAAATGCAAATGCTCCTTATTTATATGTTGTTAGAAGAATTAAGAAAGTGATTATTCAGTTCATCAGCTGATTGAAGATAACGTGGTAATTCATTAGACTTTTTCTTGTGCACAATATTTATTTTGCGAAGATCTTTCCAGATTAATTCCGGATTATTACGATTTTTCCGAATTTGAAATTGAAGATATGTCTTTTTTTCTCTTACGATTGCTACAGTAACAATATTTCTTAAAGATTTATAGCTTTCCCAATGTGACGGTATTTTGGATTTTTTAAATGTAGCTAAGGCTTTGTCTCTTAATTTCATCTTAAATGTTATGTTGTTTGTACCCAAGGTTTCCAAATTCTTGTAATTCTATATTCTTTAAATGGAGCATGTCTATTGCAAATGTTGCAAATGTGTTCATTCAAGAAATTGATTTTATCATTTACATTCTGTATATCAAAAATAAGAAACCAAGGTACTTCATATAAATCTTCCAGAAATAAGGTTTCATTAAATAATGAGAAGTCTCTACAAATATGAATTACTGGCTTATTTATTTCAATTTGAAGATGATATAAAATCGATTCTGTATTGCTCAAATGCTATCAAGTTACTGGTATATATTACACTTGTGTTTTTATTATACAATATATAAATAACATAACAAATTGATTAGCTGCCTTGCTCTAAATTTAAAATGATAAATATAGGTGATGGATTGATTTAACTTGAAGACTCTTGATCTCAATAAAATAAAGATGTAGCGCTTGTTTAATTAGTGTTTATTAAAATGATACGACATGTTTCGGGATCTCATTTGCTCCCATCAATAGGTATGTAAAAATAGAATTTAAATCAAAAGCAGGATGTACGTATAAATTTAACATCTTGAGACATTAATTAAACGGATTTAAAATTTGAAGGATATTTTATGAAAGATAAAGATGATAATAATAACTATTATAATGTGAATGTGTTTACCACGCTGACTGCCACGTTGGTCACATAGGATCAGCAAGAGTTTCTTCCCGGGCACCCCGCATAAGTTTTGCTTTCCATCTGTTCCGCTGGTCAATTAGAACCTATAATTTGCTATTGTGAGGATCCAGGACAGCCTTATCAACCTATATATTTACAGAAATAAATAAATACAATGTTTAAAATGAAAACCTATACCAAGAATGTACAGCACTATATTTATTTTAAAAAAACGTTTCAGGACCCTAGGAATAAAAGGATTAGTTTACAATTCTAGTGTAAAGACAATGCAAGTAAAAACAGCGACTAAAAAAATAAAACCTAGATTCTGAAACTAAAATTTAAAAAACAATTTATGCTTGTCCCAAACAATCATAAACATAGAAAACCTAACCTAAAGACAAATTAACAAAATTATCTTGTGAATGAAACAAAAGAGGCTGCAGTACACATACTAAGTGTATTTCATTGAAGCACGGTAAGCAAAAAAATGGTTTGTCATCACAATCCTGGCAAATGCTTGATTAATAGCATATATTCTAACATGGTGATTACTATTGTTTGTATAACAGTTTTAGCAAATTCTTCTAACTTTATGTTTATTTCCTCCAGTCTTCATTAATTTATGCAACCTTCTCTTTAGAATTGGTACGTTACGATTTTCGGCACATTGTTCATCTGCTGCTCTTAGCAGGTGCTAAATCACTTCCTTTTTTAAATCAGTCATTTTAATTTTATTTCCACTTGCAGCTTTTTAGAAAATGAAAACATTTTCACTAGTTGATTTAGTTTATGTCCGATTTTGGCTATTTAGCGAAAAAATAAAGTTAATTATGTGGGTTAAGTAGGTTAAGTTAATATTAAAATACATTGTTGGTAGGAAATAAGATCCTTTATTTAAAAATTCTTTAGATTTTGTATCATTAATTCGTTATTTCTTGTATTGTTTGGGCACTTCTGGCTTTGATAATGAGGGCCACGCACCGTTTCGAAAGCGCAGCGATTTTTCTGTCCCGTTGTAAGTTTGGACACTTGCAGAGTGACACTGCGAAGGTTAAGTTCTAACGAGTGGTTTAGTGCTTTTAAAAATCTCGTTCTTGAGCTTTGACCTGCTTAACTATTTATTTAAGTGGTCGACCTGGCAGCTTAAGCGATGCAGGTGTTAAATTTCGCTATGGATCGATTTCTTGAGACTCCGAAGGAGCTATATACGATGCTGTTAGCTTGAGTGGCATTTGGGAACACATGAAGTGGCAAGCCCTCGATGATCTTCTGGTGGATAGCTCCTGTCTGTACTCATATGGGGAGAATTTATCGTCTTCAGTGCTTTATTTTCTGCGTTCCGCCCTTTTTGGTTGCCGTTCCTGCGAGATCCTTAGCTGTCGCTATTAAGGTCTTACAAACCATATTTTTTAAAGTAAAATTTCGTTGGATTTCTGTAACTTAGAAAACAAATCTTAAGAAAATATATGTTAGATGATTTCGTTAACTCAAGATTTTGAATTTTTAATAATTTAAAAGAAATAAAGTAATGATTGTCAAACGAAGAATGTAACAATTAAAATCGATGTCTTCGCGATTTTAAAAGAAAGTTGGATAAAACGTTTCTAAAAGTTAATTCAAATTTACAATTTCATTACATTCATTATAATAATAAAAATAATTCTATTAAATATTTTGCTTATGATAAAGGTTGCATAAAACGTTTACGGAAATAAACTTAAATTTACGATTTATTAATATTCCTAATGTCAACAACAAATATTTTTCTATTAAATAAATTTTGCTTACTATAAATGATTTTGGATATCCGTAAATTAGTGGATGTAAAGAACTAATTCGTGGTATTTACATATTCATATTGTCTAGTGTTGGATAAAGTCGTCACAATTACAAGGTGCGCCTGATAAATGTGAAGGCGAGAAAAGCTATAGTCATCAAGATTAAACCTGCTATCAACGCTCGGATTATCATACATAATTCGTTCTAATATTAAAGATTGAGCAAATAAAATGTACAACACTGAATAGTTTACATTCAGGAAAATTATTTGCCAAATTCTAATGTTTGTAATAAATTTAGCCAATTATCACCCATTAACTTTTTCCTTTGAGTAGTCTAAGAGCTGTGTTCTTATATGCTAAATAAATTTTTTTGTTATTAATTTCTGCTTCATGGACTAGTACAAAACATTGCCGGCTTGAAGGTTGTGTACAAGGCGTTCCGAAAACGGTATTTAGTATTTAGTATTTCTGTAAAATTAGTGCTAACATTAATTACCTTCATAAAATCGCTAATCTTTATTACGTTAATAAAACTATTGTTGTCGGTCAATCTATTTACAAAACGATTATTAGCACATACTTCCTTTTGTAAGCAATTGCTAAGATTCATACCAATTACAAAACAATTGTTGCTATTTATTTCATATATGGTATATGAACAAAATTTGTTTAATTTATCAATATATGATCGGATAGACCAACGAAACAAGATCTGCATACGTTTATTTGCCTCAAAGTTTCCTTTCAGGTTCGCGAAAGCAATTAAAGTGATACTTGCTGGAGTCTGGGTATGCCGTTGATTTTTTGAGGAATCAGGTGCATAGGAGAGTAATACTAAATCTCTCTCATTTTAGTATTTCCCCAACACGACCCCGATACCTAGTGTTTCGCTTTCACGAGTTATATTAGCTCCGATACTCCTATGAGTATGTGGCACCCTTCTGAACTTAATTACCTTTTTTTTTACTAAGTACTTTCTGCGTTCTATTCTAGCTGATAAAGGTAAAGTGTTAGCGAGGAATGGAGAAACAATACATCCAACCACCCATCCCTACTCTGCCCAAGACAACTGAGTTAGTAGACTAAAGTATTTATCCATCGTTTAGGTACGTTTTGTAGTTCTAATCTATTTTAAACGGTGATACCATTAACCAATAATAATTCAAAAGCAAATTTCCTATACCATTTGAGCGATTTACGTAACGGATTTGAATATGCTCTCATTTGGTCTGGTATATCTACAGAACCTTTTCTTTTGTTTTAGTCTATAGCGGCATGTGGCTTCATTTTTGTGTTTCGATTGTACTGTACTTCAACCATTTTATCATCGTATTTAGTATATAGCACCAAAACGTTTCTCTGGACCTTCCAGTTTATAATTGTAAGCCTATTTGTACTCTCTATGCTGTAGATCTCTCCTTTCTTCATTTTTATGTGGATAACTGCCTTCGTTAAACCTTTTTGGGTTTTGCGTATAGTACATACTAGGTGAATATTTGCATCAAGCATTTTGCTTACCAACGACGTAAATATACACCAATTATAGGTTATTACAGTTCTCCCTTCATTCAAAATACCACTAGTTAGAAAAAGAACAATATCTTAAGGTGTTACTCTACTCGAATTAGATTCCCTGCCAGCATAAATTTTAATATTGTACGTGTAACCGTGTCTTGGACATAGTTTAAAGAGTGCTACACCATATTTGCGGTTCTTTTGTTTTATATACTGCTTCATCAAGAGTCTGCCGCGAAAAGGAGCAGCAGATTCATCTACGCAGGTATATTGCTCAGTAATGTACAGTTGCTGGTAATTCTTTATTAGAATGCCAAGAATTATATGCAATTTGTTCTGTTTCGGAGCTTACGAATTGTTGGAAAAATGAATCATTATAAACAACAATTTAAATCAATTGTGATTCATTACGTTGTGCGGAGAACTAATTTGAAAATTTTTATCGTTACTCCAATAATCTGATAGTGAAGGCATACTGAGCAAACCCACACAACCAACAATTCCAAGAAATCGTTTTATTTCTGCACTTGTAGTAGGATGCCAATTATGAAGTCGCGAATTTGAAATACAATCTGTTGCTAATAATGTCTTGTACGCAAACAGATTCGTTTGTTCTACTATCAAAGGGACAATTCTTATATCAACTACAGCTTCTTAAAATTCACCAGGAGGATTGTCAATCAGTAACGCAGCTGCAGCAAGAACTGCACTAGAAGCAGTTGTAAACGTTTTTACGTCTACATAACTTTTTACGATTGGTCCCCACTTTACTTGTTCTTGAATAAAGCTAGGAATTAATGTTTCATTATCGTTAGAAGATGAACTCAAATTATGTTATGTTTCGTGACGTGCAGGTGAATTTCTAGGAGAACTAAAAGAATTAGATGCGAATTGAGGTGATCATCTGATCATCTGAAGCGGAGTAAGGTTCACCAAACAATTTGCTACGGGAATCAGAGAAATTGCACTTTTCTATAGCTACCTCTAATTATCTATCAGTAAGGGATTTGTTTCTAAAGTAAAATAAAGTAATATATATAATACTAGCTGTTTATGCAAATTATACTTTAAAACATTATTTATTACCTTATCACGGTCCCACAAGTCACTAGGGCGGAACACATTGCGGCCGACGGAGCCGACGCCAACAGCGACCGCCAACTAAGTTACTGCGGTGCGAAGGGGGGGTATAAAACTACCGACAGGAATCGCTGTTAACAGTTCTGTCTCCTAATATTCAATATCATTCACGGTACCCAATTAGGCTGCAAGAGCCACTGTCGCTGACCACGGTAAGGGGTGTGCCCAAAAAGGCAACTACCGGCGAGACAGAACTGATCGCGCGCGTTTAATTGCCAGTATGTTAGGTACTTCACTTGTAAGAACATGGCCTCCCTACAACTACACTAATGTGATGGAGGTTCTGCTTGGACCTACTCCCAAGTCTATAAGCTTTACAGCTAAAACTAGTCGAAATTTAAATGAGAATCATATAGCCGTATAATCAACACAGGTCAAGACAAAATAGGGTAACATAACTAATACGGAGTTCTTTAAAGCAGTATTTCCGTATAGTAAATCAAAATAGTACATACACTAAATTAAGCTACACAACTGTCGCCAATTGAACTGAGTCAAAATTGAACGGCCCCAAGGATCAAATACACGGGCGTCTATAGTGTCAGTACCACCATCTTTCTTTTTGGCTTAATTTTACTGGTACAAGTACAGCACATAAATATCTCTAACACTACGGACCAGCGGTTGAGAGTACTGAAAACTAAATGTTTACAACTAACATAAATTTTCCTCCTTTTCGTGGGAAAGAACTATTTACCACCGAGACGGATCATACATCACTGACAGATGGTCCATAAATGCTACTGACTTCAACATACGCCTGGCAATTAGCGTAGGAGACAATTATCCCGTTTCCTACACTCTAAGAATACTTGTTAACACAGCACACAAGGCGAGGTTTGTAGATGTTACTGGGCAATATGCTCTCTAATTTCCAGACCACGCCAGGAAGGTCAAATGACTACCGTCGGGTCTAAAAGAACGTTTTCAATCCCAATAGTTAGTCAATTTCGGGCCCAAGATACACAATCATCCCGCGAGAATCTATTTTCCATCCTTACTTGGTTGCCTAAATGAGCTTTACTATTCTCTGCGTTTCTTTTCCCCACCGGCAATTTACTTAAAGTCGTTCATTCGAACTTTAACACGACACCCATATGACAGCCGTGTGCATTTTACGTTGAGTATCATCCGTAACTTTAAACGTCACCGCAAACGCCAAAAAGATTGACCAGCTAAACGACAAATTCTATCGGTTAAAATTTTACTTGAATATCATTTTCATTTATTTTATATTAATTCTCTAAAAAAAAGCTTTACAACAGAAATTTTCACCAAAACATTATTCGCCAAATAGTTCGCCTGGAGGGGGGGAAGGGAGGAGTGACACTGCGTAAATCGAGACAAGCTGTCGTCAGCAACACAGTGGGGTAACCATCCTACCGTGGAGCGGCACGAATAGGGGAACCTATGGTATTCCAAGCTTAAGCGTGGCAGCTATTTCCCACATAAAAAAGAAGGGGGGTAAGCAAAGTCGCACTCCGCGGTTTTAAGAACACTACGGGATGAGGAGTGAAGCTCCGGATATCGGCTGATCCATCTTGTCCGCGCTGACAAAATTATTTGACTCACAGACGTACGCCAATCTATTCTAGGTGGCGCGAGACTCCTCACCGGCGTTCACTAGAGGGAGCACACTTAATCAAAATGTACCCAGGCATTTTACCCCTAAATGAAATATTTGAGCGCACATTCGCATGTCTAGCTATCCATAACGACTGCCCAGTCGCTGAGGTAGCCCTAAAGTTCTCGGAAGAATCTCGAAGAGAACATGCTACACGACTTGTGGTAGGTAAAGCCTACCGAAATTAAAATGAAGCATTATACGCTCGTAGTTGAAAATGACCTCCAGTTGTCCACTATCGACAGCCTTTGTCCCCCGCACATTACCGTGAGATTTCCTGGTTAGCGACTAGTACAGATTATCGTGAATATCTACTAATACGACGCTAAAGAAGCGAGATGGAAGAAAGAAATAGTAGGAAGGCAAAGAAGAAAAAGTAAGGGATAGATAAGAGGGGCAGGGCATTCACATCTCTCACGGTCGGTCATATCAAAGTAAATCTGGTCTGTATGTCCGAGGTAGGGTCGGCTTTAAGACCTTTGGCGTGCCACGCGCCTTTGGACGCACCTGAAGGGTCACTTAGTTCGTATGTTTGGTGCGACACCTTTTTCCCAACCATAAATGGTCCGATAAACTTCGGCGATGGTTTAACTGTTAGATAACGAAAAACATTCGACAATACAAAATTATTTCTCCACACAGAGTCGCCTATTTCGAAAGTTGTAAGACGACGGCGCAAATTATATTGTGTCCGATTCTTCTCCGAAGCGAGTCGGATTTGTTTGTCGATATCTGCATGTAAATTTGCCATCGCAGAGGTATACGGTTACTCTCCACGTTGGTCGACATTTGAGCAATGTCTTGCTCCACAGAGGGATCGCCTATGCGAGAATAACTTTCCAAGGTTATTTTTCGACCAAAATTAGCAAACTAAAACGACACAATAAAAGAGCTTCATGTGATGCTAAACGAATTGTGCAACCAAGTTTCTGCAAACACTTGTCCTAATTTCGTTGATTACTTTGAACATACGATGGCAACATAATTTTGATCACAGGATTCACCCATTCACTAGGGTTTACCTGCGGGCGGTAATTAGTGTTAAACCAAGTGTTCTTTCCATAAGCTAAGGTCACTTTCTGGAGCTCTTTATTTCGAAATTAGACGCCGTTGTAATACAAAACAACCTGCGAAACGGTAACAGTCAAAAATACATTTCCTTTTATATTTTTCGTTACAGCAATAGCCATCGCTAATTGAAAAGGAAATAGTAACGGAGCTTGGTGGTGTAATCAAGCACCACTAAAATATACGAGTAACCTTGCGTAGGGTGCGGTAAAAGTCAAACTAAACCTACGGCAATTATTTGCCAAGTTTATTAACACTCGACTGGTATGCCATATATCCTAATAGTTTCTTTTTCTCGGCATTATTAGCCACACACTGAACAATTTCTAACATATCGTGTTACATCTGCCTTCAACTTGGTCCGATAGTAACATTGAGAAGTGTCATCGTAAGTTTTATGAATACCTAAATGTATTGAGGTCGGTTCATCATGTGGTCATCTCCGAACCGACAAGCGTTTCGCAATCGGAATCACTTCTTTCTAGCTATCTTCCTGGTTGATTAACTCCGGGTAGCTGTTCAGTGAAAGTTTGTAGAGTTTACTATTCGTCACTTCTCATTTTTCATAACGCACAGGATGAGCACTCACTGACTTACGCACTTTCATGATCCATTTATCAGGAGGACTGTCCAATAACGTCTTCGTTCGAGCAATTTACAGTCGTGGAGGCCTTAGTTAGGGTATCCACTATACGGACTGATGTGGAGAGAATATCGGGAACTACAAGTTCCTTAACTTTCCTATGAACAATTTTATAATCGCACTGCTGAAGTCTAACACCTCATGGAGCAAGTCGACCTGACGGATCTTTCAAATTATGTAACCTCATCAGGAAATAATGATCGGTAACAACCGTGAAATGAGAACCTTCTGCATATGGATGGAGCTTTTCAATACTCCACAACACAGCAAGACATTCTTTCTCGGTCACGGACAAATGTCGCTCATCATCAGTCTTCTAGGTCAGCACTGCGCCTACACCAATGTCAGGTGGATCTACTTTAAAATTAAATGGAACTGAAAAATTAGCACACATTAACACGGGTGCCGAAACTAAACAAGTTTTAATAGAGTTCAACGAGATTTCACAATGTTCAGAACAATTGAATCAAGTATTCTGGTAAGTAAGTGATGAAAGTGGAGCGCCGAAAGTGGAAAAATGTGGAATAAAACGTCTATACCACTAGTCCATTCCCATAATACGACGAACATCGTGTACAGATCAGGGCGTAGGTATTTTAAGAACAGCTGCCACCTCCTCTGGATCCACTAACAAACCTTTAGAGTTCACGACCTAACCTAAATACTTGAGTGCAGTGAGCAAAAATTTATATTTGTCTCGAATTGCATTTAGCTTTCGGGGGTCAATCTACTCATCACGACATCCACTACCCGTAAATGTGTCTTAAAACCGTCTGTACAAATAATCACATCATCTAAGTAGACAAAGACATATGGTTCAATTTCTGGACCTAATACAGAATAGATTAGCCGTTGTAGCGATGTAGGTCCATTTGATAATCCAAAAGGCATTCTGTTGAACTGATATAAGCCTCTAAGAGGTACAGTAGTCGCAGTATATTGTTTTGTCTTCTCCTCCAAGGGAATCTGCCAGTATGCGGACTTGATATCTAACGAAGTGATGAATCGAGCACCCCGAAGACGATCTAAGACGGCTGAGATTAACTAAAGAGGATACACGTCTTTTTGATCACTTTGTTTAACTTCCTAAGGTTTACACAGAATCCATAATAATCTGCGTTCTTTGTGATCAACAAAACCGTATGCAACCAAGCTCTCGTAAATTTCGAAGGAAGTAGCGATAACACCGTGTTTCCAGCACTTCACGGGCCTAAACTGTCAGGATTGGGTTGAAGATATTTCTCGATCACAGACTCTAACTGCTGCTTCTGTTACATTGCCAGCTCACTGTGCGGTTGAATAGAGTTGGCTGTGGACGCATGAATATCTGATGCAGCGGTATCAGAGAAGTGTAATTCTCCTTTGAATACGTCTGTCACGATGGAAATCGACTTCCAGAAGTCTATGCCTAAAATTAACGATTGAGTTACATCCGGAACAACTAGCACATCTCAAGTAACTGTTTTCCTACGCATACCAAGCGGTAACAAGAGGGTACCTACGCTGGATACATATTCTCCATTCGGGATACGACACTGAACCTTGTTTCGTTGGTTTGACTTCATCTTCAAGGAAGGTAATAGGATCAAATATGTCTATCCTAAAATTCTGCGAGTGGTACCAGAATCCAACAACCCTGGAAGTTGCATTCCTAACACATCGACATTAACATAAGGCCGTTGATCACCTTGACCATGCTTTAAAATCTAATCCAAGATGGCTTTACTTCGATCGTATATCACGTTTTTGGATTCAATCATACTTCGGAATTTTCGAGCCGAATTATCGAGTGTACGACAAGCAAAACGACTCTTAGTTGCCGCGCTCACTAGCTTATTTGGCTTATTTTTGGAGCAATCAGGACAAGTACAAACCATAAAGTCCTTTTCCCACAGCGGAAATTACCTAATCGCGAACGCTTCATCCTGCAGTCGCGCACGATATGCCCATACTACTCACATCGCCCAAATCTTATATCTTTGTTATTTGGAGAGGTTTTTGTATCACGAAAAGAGCCATAATGCCTCGAAGGAACATTATTTGTACTTATAGACATCACATTCAAAGGAGCTGGTACGTCCACATAGGCCAGATAAGGCTGTAACACTGAACGACGTCTAGAAGGGCGTACAAAGGCTTCTAGGGAATCTCGAGTTTTTTCAATTCTCCGACACAGAGCTCCCATATCTTGAATGGATGTAACACTGGTCAAACTTAACTGCGTTTGAAAAGATGATAAAATTTTTCTACTCAAAATACGCAACTGTGCATCTTCAGTCGATTGTTTACTCAATGGACTGTATAATTTCTTCATAGCCGCAACAGAAACGCGAATACTTCAATTTCGACATTGAGTTCTGGATTTGATCTTATACAGGAGTTTATCGTCACAACGAGTCGGAAGATATTCTTTTTTAAGAGCTCTAACTAGTTCTGCGCAATTACTCACCTCTACACGGATCGCGTGAAACCAAACAAGCGCTTTGTCGCTAACCAAATCAAGAGATTGCACGAACATCCGCTCTTTAGTAACATTCCGAGCGGACTTTAGTTTCCCCACGTGCTATAAGAGACTGTTCACGGAGACATTCTTATTGCCTGAGAAGTGTAAATTCCACCTTACTACCGGAATGGCCTTTTGGACACAATTAGGCTCCACTGCTGCCTCAGAAGTACACACTGGTACGGATGAATTATCCTTAGAAGAAAAGGATTTGAAAAAGCTACTCTCGGGTTTCATCTTAAGTTCACGAACGGGAACTGCTTCCTTCTTGACCTCGGCCTCAGAATACTCTACTTCAGGAACAGATTTATACGAAATTCCCTCATATTGGTTCATCAACGGAGTTAGCCTAAACAAAAAGTCAGCTTTCGACGGTCTTTCCGGATCAAAAGTCGGATTTGAATGTTGAATATGACTACTCAAATAAGCAAACATAGAGTCAATCGCCAGTAGCTAAGATTGAGGTACACCGTCTTTAAAAATCTTCCATTCACCTTCAACTAACAGCACGTAAGTACTAATAATTTCAGAGTCCTCAGCAAACGTAAATGGATAGTCAACTGTGAGTCGAACAATAATTTTCCTTAACAGAACTGCTTGAAAACGCTGTCTTAATGTAAACCTCGTCACTAGTTAGAAAAAGAACAATATCTTCAGGTGTTACTCTACTCGAATTAGATTCCCTGCCAGAATAAATTTTAATACTGTATGTGTAACCGTGTCCTGAACATAGTTTAGAGAGTGATACACCATATTTGCGGCTCTTTTGTTTTATATACTGCTTCATCGAGAGTCTGCTGTGAAAAGGAATAGCGGATTCATCTGCGCGCAACGCGTAAACGCTGTCTTAATGTAAACCTCGTCACTTTCAACGGATAAAGCAAGTATGGGTGTCTCATAAAAGAGCTGCGGCAAAGTCAGTAAGTCATCTTGCAACTTATAACCCATGGTTATCGCTCTTATTTATAAATTTAATTGGTAGGGCAAAATAAAAGATAAGGTGGAATGGTTAGTTCCCTATAGAATAGTGCAACACTATTGTACAGTGCTCTCGAAAATAAATAACCAATGCTAAAATTAATTAAGTAAATAAACTTAGTAGCGCTCCAAAAAAAAAGTTAAATCTGGTGGCACTCTGCACAAAAAGTAAATTTGGTGGCGCTCTACTCAAAAAATTAATCGTATGTGGTGGCACTCTACTCAACGAATTAATTGAATTCGGTGGCGCTCTACTTAAAGAAACGACTTGCCGATCGAGTTGGTTACGCCAAAATCTCGGTAGTGACTTGTATGAAAAACAGTTGCCGGCTGCGTTTATTACGCACAAATAACTGAATCACATCGTGTATATCAATTTGTATGGAAGGAAACAAAATTCTGTCACTAAAAATGAAAATTCAACAGACAAACAAAATAGTTAAATTATGTCAAGTTGAACATCACACGATGTCACTTCTCAATTTTCTGCAACGACTAAAATATTTCGAATCACGTTCGCATACGTTAACTAACTTGGCTTTTACTCGCACGTTCCAAAAAGAAGCGTTTAACCTTATAATCAATTCTACGCGTCACTCTGTTCATAAAAATGGATTACAATTAAATTACTGTCTGAATTCGAATATATAATTGGCGCCAGGAGGCAATTGTCAACACTTGCATTAGCAGCAGCGTGTTAAATTATCAAAGAAAAGTATTGAATAGTTGTAATTATTGAAACAAAACAATTACAGCGAGGTCTAGGCGTTTACTGAGGGATACGTTCAGACTTCTTAATCATTTTATGTTTTAATAATTACAGTTCTTCAAATTTTTTCAATTAGTAATTTAAACACATTCACATTATTAAAGTTATCATCATCTTTACTTGTATAATCTAGAATTTACAGTTCCCATATAAATTATAACATGAAATTCAATCCATTTAAAATAGAGTACAAGAAGAAATCTCAAGCAAGTTAACAAAACAAATGTTATCAGTAAAATCAAATCAAAATAAATTAAAAGAAAAAATTGAAACTATCACAGAAAAAGTCGGTGAGGTAACCAAGAAATGCAACCTTCAGCAAAGGTTTATTCTCCTGAGCATTGGTATATAAGTTCGTTTTTCATAGTGCGGCGCATTATACAGAATAAGAAGTGAATACGCAGAAAACATCGACCACGTACGATGATAAAACACCACGGACTAATTATTGTAAGTAATTGTTGACAGCCACTAAATCTAACAAGCAGAATATGGAAGACAGGCAACCGCATTGATATCGGCTTTATGCTTTAGATTTTTCGCAAACTGTCCAGGACAACTTACAAAATAATTTGGCTACCTGGTTTTGAAATTATAAACGACATATGGAGCCAAGCAACTGTTCCAGATTACTATGCCCAATTAAGGAACAAATGTTGTAACGTATTTTTTTAATCATTGTTCTTTTATTGAATTTCAGTATGTCAAATTGAATTAATTAATTTACGCATTTGAATTGTTAGGCATTTAGTTGTGAAATCCATAAATTTGGTTGTAAAATAAAAATAGGAATGTAACATTTGAACTAAGTGCGCCCCTGTGTTTTGTGAATATGTAGATAACGCCGCTGCGAAATCGATACGAATTTTAATGCCAGTATCAGAAGGCGGTTGGTTTAAGACCGTAGTCCAAAAGTCCGCACTAAATATCTAATCATGGTGTGTTACATTGTTTATTAGTTTATTTTATTTTGGTTATATCGTGCCTTGTTACGTTATCACGGGTAATATTGTTTCAATTTGTTTATATCTTAATTAACTTCCATTGTTAATTATAGCAAGAAGTACCTGTTGGACTTAATAAACATTGTTGTTCTGAATTTGTAAATGTCAGAAGAAGGTACCATTTATCATCATTTGCTGCTTTCTTACTGGAAAATTTTATTAACAAAGCAAATTAATCTTGGCTATATGTATCTGGATAGTTCCCTCAAGGTGAAGTAAAATCGTTGACCTTCATAGTGAAGGGCTACATCTGGCAAGCCACTAAGGCTGGTGTCGTCGTAGCGCTTCACGCGGAGCCGATATTAATCCGCCTTTGTTATCTGTCATACGTTTCAATCCGAATATGTTGGTAAAGTTTGAACTTGAACTTTTTACGATAACCGAAAAGCATGTTACTTACTAATTTGATGTTCTTTACATTTTAAAAATAACGTAACGCTAAATTATTTACCTACAGGAATGAAAAGTACATTAGTTCAATTATAATATATTGCTCGCCATAGGAAACTAGCGTAATTATAAAATTTCACTTTGAACAAGATCGTTCAAGTAATGTTTTCCGCTACCTTTTGAGTTTATATTTTCTTCGATAAAAATTCAATCATATTTAAAGTAAATGTTTCAAGTGGTTTGTTCAATTAGAATAAATTGTTTTGCTTAAGTTTTACTTCTGTACAGTTGTATTTGAGTTTTTTCGCAAAAATTATAAAATAGAACTTATCGTAAAATTGTCTAGACTTTTAGTAAGGTTCATGTACGAGGCGTGACTTTAAAATTTCTTTTACAAACGAAAATTTAAACGACGAATACTTCGGTTATTGTTTTTGCAAATAACAATTGAGTATTATAGTAAAAGTAAAAAGTACAGAATTTATTTAAGCTATATATTTTAAATTACTTTTTTTATATTTCACTTCTTTATGTTTAGCTACAATATGTGATTTTTGAAAATTGCATCTTATAACACCTGTCAAGATATAATGTCAGAATATCGATAACAACTGATTCTTCTTCTCTAACGTTTTTGATGTTAGATGTCATCCACCAAGGCTACTAGTTTGTTCAATGTAATTTTGACTACCATTTTGTTTCGTAAAATTAATTTTTGCTTTGATAAGCGTTAATGGAGAGAAGTAGTTTGTGATCTGTTTTCGATTATTCCACAGTATTTTATTTTTGGGAATGTTAATTGTAACATAAATTTCTTATCTCTTATAAATATCGGATGGCCTAGATCCCGGTAAAGCAAAAGTCAATAACCCAGTTTGTGATTTTGGTGTTCCGAAAGGGATAAAAATTTAAACGTAGTTTTAGCAATCTTTCTTATTTTTGTCTGTTGATATTTATTGCCGAACTCACTCCTAGTAATAAACGAATGTTTTGTTGTGCTTCAGTTGTATTTCATTTTTTGTTCCAAGAACCTAGCTTTTCTTTAGGTTTGGGTAGTACCAGAACTCAGAGTCCATCGTGTGAGGTGTTTGTACGAGATGAAAAGGTACATATGACAGGTGCCCTTACTGATATATGATTTCCTTCACTTCCTACGGATACCATCTGCGAGTTGTGGACAAGAGCCAAAACTAGCGCAGCAAAGCCGCACTCGCCCCCTCCGGTTAATTTCTACTGAGCTAAGCCGTGGTAAGTTTCGTTTTCTACTGCAACTCAAGCAACTGAAGGGCTGCTTTAAGATCACATGTGGCATAGAAAAGGTTAGTAAAGACCCACATGAAATGAAAGCCGAAATTGCACGATTAGTAATGTAAGCATGTCCGATGACCTTAGAGAGATTCGGCAGGAAGCTTGCGGCACAAACATTTATTGGTGGTCCTATGATTAACCTGCCGGAACGTTCTTATTGATGCATTGGCTTATCTATTAGAATCTGAAGCGACCAAGCAAGTATCTAAGGATTGCAGGGAAAATCCAGAATCGCGTTGAGATGCTGGAAGGAAAATTAATGCTTGAGACTAACTGGGCGAAAACTACAATGTTAGAAATGTGGACATCATGAGAAAAATTACACGAACACGAGAAGTGCTATCGATAATACAGATCATCAGGAACATTATGCCAGAAGAAACCACTGTAATGATAATGCTTTGTCGAGAAGACCTTGTCTAGAAGACTGTAAATAACTGCTTTCGGCTAGGATCAAAATTGAAGAAGTTCTCTAACGTACCACAATTACTAACCATCATTTAGGAGCTGAAAGTGTGAGGCAAGATCAAAAAAATGGTGTAGATTTCAAGTTATCTCTGAAATCAAAGAACCATGATCGAAGACCTGCATGGAAAGAAGCACTCCAATTTAGCAGTGTTGTTAAAGCATATCGGGGTCAATAGAATCTTTTCAGATCCAGTGCGGTTTTTGGCATACACCCCTGGAGAATGAAGATGAAACTGAGTAACAGATGAAATTAATAAACATTTTGCGACAACTTTATGATCCACTGTCAGGTAGAATATGTTCTATGGAATCAAACAGTAGTTACAATAGCCGAAACATTAGTTAAGGAGTCCTTGAATCGTTTTGGAATTCCATTCGAATTTCATTACGGCTAAGAACGAAATTTGAAGTCTGCCTTATTCCAAATCGCTTTGTGAATTGTTAAAAGTACGAAGGATCAGGGCTACTACTATTCATCCGCCGTCAGATGTACAATTAGGGCGCATGAACCAAATTATGGGGAAGTATTTGGCAAAAGCAGTCTCAAACCATCAACGAGACTAGTATTAATATTTACACCAGGCAAGACCAAGGCTAAAGTTATGTTTAGGCGTGAAATCAGACTACCATATGACCTGAAGTTCGGTGGTAGGCGTGTTGAAGGGAAGAATGCAGGGAGTGAGAAGTGAGAGTCTTTGACGGATGATGAACAGTATACATGTGAGAGTATTCGATAAGATCCAATAGCTAGTGAGATAATGCAAGTCTACCAACGATTTTTTAAAATTTATTATTGATAATTTTTCATAAAGAAATTTACTTCTCAACAGCTTAGATATCTTCAACTTACATCTAAATTTTTATGTTATGATTATTTTTAGAAAAACAAAAAAGAAACTATTAATTTTTAAAAATTATTGACATTCAAATTCTGAATTTCATAAAAATAGCTATGTGGTATATTTTACTGTGATTTAATTTAGAGTTTGTTTTCTTTATATTTTAGTTAACCATTACCTTTGAAAATGATCTTTTGATAGCACTGAAACATGCCGTAATTCAATAATAGTTTCTAATAATTGGGTTCCCTGGAAAATAATAATTTATACAAAATTTAGATTTACCCTATTTTTTGAGATGGATGAATTGTACCCCTCTACTATCAGATAATCTAAAAATGATGGATTTCAACACAATTACCTAGTATGATTCTAACAGGCGCAGCAACAACGAGGTTTATTGCTCAAACTATAACGGTCTTAGCAAGGCCCCAATATAGTTATAATAAGGAATAATGATGTATTATTCCTAGAGTCATGTACATGAATTGGTTAACCCCGTGCTCTGGTACAAATTCGGAGCAAGATTAACCTGAACAAAGAGCATACCGTGTAGTGGTGGAGAAAGTAGAAGTCAAGAGCAAAGAATTATCATTTGAGTATTTCATGGCATCCTTCCCAGGTTTCCGTAAAGCGCAATTCGGTATTACCACTGAACACTACATATAAACCTCTGAATCATTACATTGCAAAAGGTCTACCAATACCTCGTTGTATCCCTTCTGAATTTAAATGTCATAGGAGATACCTCAAACACCCGAAATTGGAAAGCCATGCCATATACAACGCCGTCACCTTCTAGGTATGCAAAGCATCTGTTACTTCATTATTAAGGTGTGGTCACATTACCATTTACTGCCACATGTGCTAGAACATGGGTTGCAAGAAGGGTTTGCAGTGTAGCTTTCGACATGGATCCCCTAATCCAACACCTGAACTACAAGCATTTTGGAATGTTGTAAATGAGCGACTATTGAGCCACATATGAAGTATGCTTTGGTTCATTCTCTTTGAAAATTCAGATATCTTACTTTAATGACAATCCCATCAATGAGATCTAGGTTTTTGTCTCACTAACAACCATAAAAATTCAAAACAGGATAGAACCACCGCCGTGCTTTAGGTAGTGTAACATATTATTTGTCCTGAATTATTTTTTGTTTGAATTCTGTTCCTGACTGTTTCCATAC
The DNA here is from genome assembly GCA_024586415.1 of Phrixothrix hirtus. Classification (NCBI taxonomy): domain Eukaryota; kingdom Metazoa; phylum Arthropoda; class Insecta; order Coleoptera; family Phengodidae; genus Phrixothrix; species Phrixothrix hirtus. Next base: position 25,490 of record JAHWXV010138743.1, read on the forward strand.
ACATCCAAACCACACAAGTTCAATTTTGATTAATCACAAATGATGACGCTTCACAAAACTCTTTTGGTTGATTAATATACAGTTTTGCAAACTGTAAGCGTTTGACACAGTTTGCTTCAGTATCAACGGCTTTCGGCGGAAAATTTAACCATTGTAGCTATCCACGGCGAATGGTGTTACATGATACATCACGGCCTATTCTTGACTGAACCTCATGGCATACTTTCAGCTCACCTTTGGATTAACTGGAAATATATTATTTGACACATTATCTTGGTTGGTCCGCAAAGACTTTTCGTATTTAAATTTATTTACAATTTGTTGTATTGTAGTGTGAGTGGATCCTATTATTTGCCCTATATTCCTAAGAGATTTTCCTTCACAGTACAATTGAAGTACACGTTCTCTTACAGATGTGTTTGTTTGTCTCCGTTTTCCTTTTGCCATCTTACCATGAAAGTACGAGGGAGTATTTTTATGTAATCTACCTAGTTTTGAAAATGGTAAGTTGATTGCATAATTTTATAATGTAAACCATTTGTGACATTTACGCACTTTGTGCCAAATTTGAAGCAAATTGTTAGAATATTAAAGTTTTTGGAACTAATTTTTGAGTTGAAAATAAGTCATATAGCTCATTAGTATCGCAATTTCATAACAAAGAACGTCATAGACCAAAAATTGTCAATGAATGCATGGTTACTGTTTATGGGGATGAAGGAACATTAATATCTCCAAGTGAAATTTTGGGCTAAACAGTTACATGGGGTAGAGCGTTGTTATAGAATCATTCAAAATTTGGATGACCTGTTGAGGCAAGGCTGCTGAAACCAACAGGAAAGGTTAAAAGATATAGCTTGACTAGATCGGTAAATGAAAGTATCCACCATTGCTACGGCTATTATCATATCCGAAACTACTAACTTAAAAAATTTGCATGATAATTTAGAAATGAAAAAGGTACCTGCGCATTAGTTTCCCAAACTACTTACACTAGAGAAAAAGCTTACAAGGAAATAAACTTCTCAGAGGAATTTAATTGCTCTACAAGGCGATGATAACTGTTTTAGAAAATATTTATTAGTAATAATGAAACTTCGATCTATCATTGGGAGCCTCCTACAGAACAAAAATACACGCAGTTTGTTCACAGGAGTTCTCCACCGCCAAGAACGGCCAAAATATGATCTTCTGGGGGAAAATTGGTGGAAACTGGGTTTTGCGATATGGAAGATGTTTTGGTGGTTGGATTTATGGAAAAAGGGTATCTGAAATATTTTAAAATAGTTAAGGAAATACCAATAAAATGATAAATTAAAATTTGGATTATTTAAAAGTATATCAAACAGAATGAAATGTAGGTAGAGTTACTACATAAAAATCTATGTTAACATAATTACCGTTAAGAAATGTCAGAGAATTGTAAAAAGGTTAAGTTTTTTGTTTTACATGAACATTCTGTTAAATGGTTCATAGTTGTTTAAATCTGAATCACGCTGATAACATTGAATAACGCCTTGACGATTGGCACACCTCCGATTTCGAAACCATAAATAAATTTGTTCTTGGGGCTGAGAATAAGTTGAGGATGATTTATTGATGTACATAAGAGGACAATAAATTGTTACTTTGACGCACATTCTTCTTATGTCCTCTTGTTTTTGAGAGGATCCTAAAATCAGCTCTTCAACACAATAACTGTTAAAGGGCATTCATAAGAGGATATGAAGAACAATACAAAGTCTGATACCGCACAAAAAAGAAGGACTAAAAGCTGTGCTAAGATTTATGGACAGACGATGTGAAATTTAAAGACGGACATACAAGAAAGGAGACCCTATTTTTGAAGATAGAAAATTTTGATTTTGCATAAGATTTGCAGGATGCATAAGGCACGGGCAGCTCAACGCGTTATCTATGAATGCGAATTCAGTAAGCTTCAACATTTAGAGCATGAATACACAGTTAGTCCAGATTTAGCACCCTGTAATTTGCCTTTATCTAAAAATTTAAAAAAATACCTTAACACTAAAAAGATTTCTTCGGACACGAGGTCAATGTGCCGTACATGACTATTTTGAGAACCTTCCCGAAAAAATAATTTCTGCAGGAATGCAACAACTGGACAAACATTGGGTATGCACACCGGTGAACAAAGGTAATGTTGGTGAGTGAAAGCTAGCACTAGCCGCCGATACTGCTCTCTATAACACTAGTAAAACGTATTATTCATATAACAACATACGTTTGGTTCACTAAACACCTAAGTTTGCCCACGGGTTTGAATGCTCCGAATTGTTACAGTATTTTAAATAATTTTAAACTAATTCAAACTGCATACCCTACATTGTATTTAAAGAGGAAACACTTTTTTTAAATAAAATAAAATATGAAGTGCGTAAATTTGCTCTCATTTAGTATTTCAGAAGTTGGTAAAGCCCATTCAATTAAAAATTTAACTAAATTTGTAATAGTTATACAAGTATATTTATTAGGTACTACTTGTTGCACTATGACAATGCACATTTTGTTGATTTAATTATAATTGTAAAGTTTTAATTATAAATTCTATGTTGGTAACCTGTATAAACAGTAATTGTTCAGAAACCACGTCAGCAGTAGCGTTGATTAAATCCTAGTGGACAGCAAGATAGCTATACAGCACGGGTATCACTATGATTAAAGTCGAACAAAGAAGTTTACTAAAATTTATTATTAAAAACCAATATCTGGCATATAAAATGCAATTCTTCCTCAGAACAAACTAAAAAACATCGTGCAAAATATAAAGGCATGCGGTAAAACCTAAGCGACTTACATATAAGTTTTTAAAAAAAGGGTAGATAGACAGACGAAAGCGCATACATAATAAACAAAAGTAGCAACAACAATTGCTTCAAAATTGATAAGCTTTCTATATAACAACCAACAAATACAGTTCTAGCAAAAATACTAACTAAAACTTGGCAATACGCAAATACCAAAAGTAAGTAATGCAGGTCACAATTACAAAATGGGATTCCCAAATGGCAAGAAATCAAAAAAGGTGCATTTGCACGGCAGTAGTATAACAACTCACTCCATTCTTATCTTTGTCTTGCGTTGGTCTCGTTAAAATTGTTTTTAGTCATTTATACTCCTTATCTTCAAAATACTCTTATCAGACTAGAGATAGCAATTGAAACAGTTTAATATCCCTACTCATTGCTTATTTTGTGGGCGGATTATGGTCCTAAAAGAAAGCTGCATAGTTAAATGTGCAAGCAACGAGATGCGTAAATGTTTAACGAGAATTTATTTTAAATTTTATAATTTTTCACGAATTATCTTCTTCTAAATTATTCGAAAGTTATTTTTTTGAAAATCGTTTTATTTCCCTTCTAGATAATTTAAATTTTCAGTCAAGCTAAATTACATTTGGGCATTGGGTCAAAAAACTACTGTAATTATGATTATAATTATATTATTTTATAAGCTACTTTTCTCAATTAGCTTTTAAGCTTTAGCGTCTTCTTATTACGCGGTGAGGTAGTCGTACGTCATTAGCTAATTGCTTGCAATGTTTGCATTTAGATTGTGTTATTTATACTATGCGTGAAATGTTATTTTAAAAAAAGATGTATGAATGTAATGTTTTATTTATAAAATAACTATGTGATACAGAAAATTTTAGGAAGGTTCTTTACATCTTTTATGTTTTCCCCAGAAATAAAACTGATTAAGGAGAAAACAAAATTTTTATTCGACACAAATCAAAATCAAGCAATCAAGTAAATTTTTTTATAACTAATTTTCTTACAATGACATGTTAATTACAGCATTAAAGTTTTAGATTGTAAATTCGGCATACAATAAATAACTTATCTGAAAGCATGTGACGGCTTAAAATGTAAAACCAGCTGATGAATTTAATACTGAAATTATTCAAATGTGCAATTTGTTTGATAATTTTGAATTCTTTATTAAAGTTTTCTTCAGACAAAGGAATTTTTAACAGCCTATCAAGGTAACTACTGTAAGCAGCTATTTTATGATTAAACGGGTAGTTAGAAGTATCGTTTATGGTTATGCCTGTATGAGTATGTTTTCTATATATCTCAAAATTATGTTTATTATTATTTAAAGTGATTGTAAGATCTTGAAAATTAATACTATTATTATCATTTTGAATTTCTAGAGTGAATTGTATGGAATCAACTAAAGAGTTAAGGTATTGTAGGAAAGGTTGTAAGTCTGTTCTTGGGCCATTCCATAGGATTAAAATATCATCTACATATCTATAATAGTATTGCAGATGTTTATTATACTCGTTATTTACGTTGTTGATGTATGTAGTCTCGAAGAAATCCATATAGATATCTGCAAGGATTGGAGATAGAGGAGAACCCATTGCTAGTCCGTCTTTTTGTATAAAGGTGGTGTTATCGAAGTTAAAAATATTTTGTTCTAAACAAGTTTTCAATAATAGATTTATTTCTGTACATTGGGTATTTGAATAATCACTGTCTGTGAGTTTGTTAGAAATAATTTCTAATAATTTTGAGATAGGTATATTTGTAAAAAAGTTCGAAACATCTAGTGATATCAAGCAACTGTTGTTGGTAACCGGAAAATCTTTAATTTTGTTTACCAATTGAATATTATTATTATTTTTTTTTTATTATTTATTATTATATATTGTATTATTGTATTTCTTAGAAATTAAATGTCCTTTGATATAATTAAGATGGTTCCTCAGAAAAATTTCCGTAAAGTGAGTAACCGGAAGTACTCTTACCATTAGTGTGGATATAGTAACTGTGTAACTAAAAATCGTAGATAAATGAAAATTTATATTTGTGGTACAAACTACCTTTCCATGCTAAATAAAGAATTTGGTTAAAATCGAATAAGCGGAAATACAACTTTATTTCTCTTATTTTTAGGTATTTTCCGAACTTTCCGTTTTTCGCGATTTTCTCGAAATTGGTTCTAATGATTGTTTCAAAACTCATAGAATTTCTTAAACATTTAATGATCTTTCGTATAGTTTAAGCTATTTCTCCAAAGCTTTTCTGTAAATCGAATAACCCGAAGTACCTTCACTGTTAACTCTAAATAAAATAACTGTGAAACTAAAAGTTTTAGCTAAGTGAAAATTTATATTTGGGGTCATAACTGCCTTTGTATGCCAAATCAAGAAGTTGCTTAAAATCGAACAACCGGAAGTTCCTCTTTATTTCTGTAATTTTTAATATTTTCCGAATATTCGTTTTTTGCGATTTTCATGAAATCGGCTATAACAATTTTTTTAAAGCTTATTATATTTCTTAGCTACTTAATTCCATTTTATATGAACTAAGCAGTTTCTTTAATAAACTTTTGAAAACGGAGTAACCGGAAGTACTTAAAGTATTAATTTTGAACTACATATCTCCAAAACTAAGCATCATATAAGAATAAAATTTTATATTAGTTTGTTATCTTTCGCACGTGAGATGGAAGGCATTTAGTAAAAATTGAATGACCGGAAGTACTACTTTATTCTTGCGATTTCTAAGTTGTTTTGCAATTTTCTCGAAAACAGGTCTAACATTTTTTTTGAAACTTGCTACGGTTTTTACTCCTTTAATGCCCTTATACGTTAACTTAACGGTTTCTCTGAAGATATACGTTAAAGCAAGTTATCAGAGAAAATCTCCGAATTTAAGCAGCCTTTCGCGTGTCCAGTAACTTGAATGGGTGACCGTTACAATTATCGTTTCCAACATGAAACGTAAATAATAGCTTAATCATTTGCGGACACCATTTGCATATATAAGTAATAGAAAGTCGTACGTTGCCTCACATCAGATTTTTATAATTTACTATTGTCAATAAATCTTATTATTTCTAAATTTCAATGTCATTGCTTATATACATATACAGAGAGAGGCAAAATTATGGAACAAATTCAATAAAAATACAACAGATGATTTTTGGAAAAAACGCTCGGACACGTCGATTTTTACTTT
>JAHWXV010138749.1:0-12558 GCA_024586415.1 Phrixothrix hirtus
CAAAGGCTGGACAGGACCATCTACGAACCTGCGGCTCGTTAAAGTCGGAGTCCACACGCATCAATTAGTTAGACGGGTTTAACCATTTTTCTTTTAGAACTCGAAGAATTCGTGTCATCGTAAGTAACCCCTGTAACCTTCGCCACTTGTGCAAAAGCTGCCAGGTCGACCACTTAAATAATTAATTTAAGTGAACAGAAAGCATTAATCGAATTTAAACGTTCACCAACACCTTTATGTATTAATTCGACATGTGCGGAACTACGAGTGTCCTTCTAACAATCTCCAAGAATTATCGCTGCGCTTGAAAATCGGCGCGGGATGCAGCTTTAAAATGCCAGCGGTACCTAAACAAATACAAAGGTGCCGTATCCAAAATTAAGAATTCCCAAAAACCCTTATACCTATAATTTTGTTAAACTATTAAACCTGCGTAATTAAATTACAACACATCAAATGTACAGTTTCGTATAAAATTTAAATTAGACTGTTACAGGTTGTTTCCTAAAATAACATTTCAGGAACATTTGGGTAGCACCTCGTACAGTAATAATCATCACACTGAACATTATAACCGTCGGTTTCGTTTGAAATTTTTCTTTTAGTTGTTTTATATTTATCGTTAAGTTCTTCTTGTCTGTTGCTATTTTTGCATATTTCTTGGGCATCTCTTTGTGTGCTTTATTTTCTTTTCGTAATGTTTATTGGGGCGGTTTATGATCTTCAGTATGCATTGGATATAATTTTTGTATTTATTTGATGAGAAGCCTTTTATAGGCTCGTTAACGGCAGAGAAAAAATTGTTCAACTGTGCCGAGGTTCGGTGTTTTTCTGGTCGGTGACACCCAGATGATCTTTGAGGTTTTGTAACAAGCGCTACGGCGACATCTGACCGCTCTTTATGAGATTTCTAAATATGGCCTTGTTATCTTTATGTAGGTTGGAGAGGTTGCTTTATTGCTCAGGGTTGTCTTTGAAAAAAATTGCTTTTAAATAAAAAAATGCAACGTTTACTTACAGGTATAAATTAAAATAATATTTATTTCTTCAAGATAAATTGACTAGTTGTAAAAATACGGGGATTGTATTTATATTTACAACGGCTATGTGTCATGATTTTTTAATTAATAATTTGTTTAAAGAAATGATTCACTTATTTAGGAAAATCAATCTCTAGCAATTTCGAGTCGATAATCTCGATAAAACGAAAAGGACATTACCAGGGTGGTTTGTTTTTACGGTCACGAGTTAGACGAGCGTCTTTAGGCTACTACAACACTAGAAGTTGCTCATACCTGCGCGATTGCCTCATATTGGCGTCTACTATTACACTGGAAATGGTAAACGTTACGTGCAGGAATTTTGCTGGATCGGGGTACAAATGAACCCCTATAATCCTTCATTTCAACGCTTATTTCGACACTAGAAGTTATGCACATTGGATTTATCCTTAAGACGTAATAAATCATAGTCTATATGAGAAGGATGGATTATTTAAGTTAACTTCCAGGGCACCGGTAAATGTGTCGCTTCGAACTGACATCAGAAAGTTTGGAGTGAAAGAACTTCGCTGGAGGAATGTTTATAAAAATCAAGCATTACTTTACGCAAGTATTGTGATTTCCAATCCTCCTTTTAAAATTGCGGTCTAAAGATCTTATTGGCATTGGCAAAAGCTGCAGCCATATTGTTTTCGATAGATTTTCAGATTTATTTGGTGCTCAAGTGATAAAGTTGCAGTATACATACCCCAGTATGTAATGAGGGTTAGATCCCGTAACGGCTTCCTTTGTATCACAATTTTTCGATGTCCATTCTATGTTTTCTCGCACGGCTAGCTTGCAAAAACAAACTACTTTATTTCAAGTTCATATTCTGACGACTACGCACTTATGCGCAAGACTAATTAGTTGTACCTACTCGCTTCCAATATGGTTATAACCCGATGGAAGATTTTCTTTGCAGGTATGCCTTATTTCGGATTTAGTGTTTGTTTCGGGATGAGAGTCACCCTTCAAAGCGTACTGCAAACACTATGAGGTCATAGAGGACGTGAGTTCTGTATGCATACATAAGCATGTTTGTTTGATGACTTCGTTGCTGTTTATGTAGCGGCTGGAATTGTTTTATCTTTTTTAATCTTCATTCGATTTGTTTACCGTCGCATTTTCTTGATAAGCAATTAATTCTGGATTTTAAAATTAAAATCGATTATTTTCAAAATATTGATTAGTAGCTTTATTTTTAATATTTCCATGTTCGGAATCTTTTATATTTGCATTTAGTAGGCGAGCTCAAGCATTTATTTTCCCATTTAATTATTTTCTTTTCAGATGACTTTAATTTAATTTTTCGTGCACTAAGCACTTTCTAATAGTTTTCCTAGATTGGTTTTATTGTCTTTCATAATTGTTGCACTTATATTACTTGTTTTTAATTTCTACTCGGGCACTATGTTTTATTTGAAATTTTGTTCCCGATTTTAATACACCACTTAAATAATCCTTTCAATTTACACTAATTATTCAGTTCGCATTATTTTATAGTGATATCGTGTCAGATACACGTTACATTTTTCTAAAAATCCATTATTTTTAATCTGCTTACAAGAAATATGACTTCAAGAGCTGCTAGCTTTCTTTTTGAGCCTACTGTAAGAATTATCGAAATGGGAGGTAGTTCCCCGAAAGCTCTGATAGTGTTTCTACATTATCTGCAACGGTAAATTCCCCCTTTGATACAATCCGCTATTGTAGTACCACTGTTAGTTACATTGATCGAACTAACATATTCCTGAGAAGTTGAAGATTCATTCTTCTGATCTTTTGTAAAAAACTTAGGTAGACTCGTATATGCATTTTCTCTTAAGTCAGCATATAATTAAAAGATACAGATAAAGAAAACAGTTATCTGAAATGGTATGCAGATTGTATGGAGAGTTACTACATAGTCCGGGGCATTTTTTCCCAGAAAGTGCCTACTGTGGGTAAGTTTCAGTTTTTGAAAGCTTTCCATTCTTATATTTCTTCCAGAAAAAATATACTTTAGGGTCTTGAAGATAGATCTATTTAATGGTTGATATGCTTTGGTTGTATGGATTGGCAGATATAAAAGCACCTTCTTGTTTTCTGGCCATCCAAAATTAATAACATTCTTCGAATGTGTTTTTGGAAAAAAAATCCTCGAAACCATTTAATGAACAAGTTAGAGTTAATATAAACTGATTTTAGATTCATAAACGTAGAAGAATCGAGAGGAAGCCCGTCAGAAAATGTATCCTTTTTTCATTTGAAAACTAATACAGCCCGAATAAAATATCTCGGTATTATAACATAAGATCAAAAATATATTTTCTATAGTGATTAACAAGTGTAAGTAGGATGTCGAACCTGGTATAGTTCTTGAGCCCCCTAATGTTTGCTCTTCAACAGTATTTGAGCTGAAGCGTTGATTTTAGGCTGGTTTTGCCTCTCAATACAAGAGAATCTAAAAGGAAGAATATGCGTCGGAGTAACAATTTTTTTGTCCTCTTATGCACATTCATAAATAATCCCTAACTTGTTCTTAGCCTCAAGAACAATTTTATTTATGGCTTGGTAATTGGGAATGTGCTAACCATCAAGAAGTTAATCAAATGATAGCGTGGTTCGGATTAAACAGCAATGAACCATTTAACAGAATGTTTATTAAAAACAAGAAACTTAACTTTTATACAATTCTAAAACCTAGATCTACTTGTTTAGCTTCTTTCAGTTCTTTCAACACTGTTACCAATAAATTTCATACCTACTTTTAATTTATATGTTTATTATAAATCACAGCTCAATTTTATCTTAAACTAATGCCAGAAATTTTTTCTAATTTTATCTCTAATTTTTTGTATCTTATTTTTCTGCATTGCTAAGATTTTCGTGGATTTCTTAAATAATTTATTATTGTTGTTATTTGCTATCTTGCTGAACTTGTGTGCCAGCAAATTCCGTAACCTTGTATTTCATATGACTAATCATTTATTCTGCTCTAATGTTAACATAGGGTTTTTATGCAGCAATTTTATATTGTCTCTATTTGAAATACTTTTAAATAATCCTAATTTTAATTCTTAATTCTCGGGTGCTTCCTTATTATTTTAAAGTACTTCAGACAACAGGTGAATATCTCTGGTATCCCTTGTTGTTACTACGTGATATACCTATTTCATCAGCATTGCCTATTTTCAGATACATTTCTAGCAGCAGTTAAAAACCGCCCGACTTCACGGCAGTTTATAGTTTGTGCCCTAGTAGATGACAAGCCCTCTGGTTATTGCCTCTCAGAGGCAGATGCAAACGAAAGCTTTTCTTCAACGCATCATTAAATTCTTCACTAAAGAGATCTACGCATCATCAATGTAGAAAATGTATTCAAATAACAATTTTTGACTTTTATTAAACCGTTTAAACCATACTAGGAGGTCGTTGTTTACGATTTCACTATGTAATATAAAACGCAACCATTTTATAATATAACATATACAGGGCGGCCCATATGTATCGATCTGTTCATTTTATTTTGTTTGCCTTTCTAATATACATATGCGTGTCTCAATATGTTGCATTAAGTTGTTAATTTAATTTAAGTAAATATTACTTTGTGTAAGACCTCGATTTCCTTACGAGTCAAACCATTTTATGTACACTTATTTAAAAAAACCATTATAAGGCCCTCCGAATCTTATTCAGACAGCAAATTATAAACGTAACTGTGAGTTTAACTCTTGATTTATTTATTATAGTTATTTGTTAAACATGTGATCTATTCATTTCAGTAGGCTAAATAAGATATCTTTATATTTCAGGTATTTATTGAGGTAGGCTTTGTTTTGTACCGGTGACCTCCGACAACCTTTATCTGACAACCATAGTAATAGTGAAGTTCGAGAGTGCAGCACCCAGTGACGTAGCACGTACTACGGATAACTTTGTGTAAGCAATCGTCGCGTCATTAAGTTATATCTCCAGGTTTAACAATTTGTATGCGACTGTTATCCTTCACTGGTCTTCTAGAGGTTTTCGATTTGGAAGTACGTTCAATTAAAAACCACATCTAGCAGCACTCTCTTTTAGTTATTTTGACGATTATTGTATTGCAACCCTTTCAGCGTGATTTTTCACAAAGAAACTTTAGTTAAAGAAGAACCCATGACCTCTTGCTAGCTAACCGTGTACCCCTGTCGCCTTGAAAGTGATGAGAAAAGGCTATCTATGGCGTAAAACCAGTTTAGACTGCGGCACAACGTGTTCACATACGAGGGGGTATCAAAGAGAAACTGAACTATGCTTCTAAAAATTGTATTTGTAAAAAAAATTACATTTGTGCTTCATCCCCTTCAAAGTAGTCCCTTCCTGCATTAACACAGCGATCCCAGCGCTTCTGCCATCTTGGGAACCCTTCCTTGAATTATTGTTTCACAACCGCGTTAAGCGGTTGGAAATTTCCTCTAAAGTCTCAAAATGCCGCCCCTTGAGTTTCAGTTTCATTTTCTGGAATAAGAAGAAATCACGAGGGTTAAATCAAGAGAGTATGGACGATGCACTTTCAGAAAAATCTCAGCACAAAAGCTGTGTGTGCGGGAACGTTGTCATGGTGTAACAGCCAATTCTTGTTTCGCACAATTGCGGTTTTTTGAGACGAAAATCTTCACGCAATCGCCTAAAGACATCAAAGTAGAAGACAGCATTAAATGTTTGGTTAGGAGGCACAAACTCCCGGTGCAGTATCTCGTTGGTGTAAAAATAAACGATAAGCATACCTTTGGCTGCACGTTTGACTTGACGTGCCTTCTTCGGGCACGGAGGCTGAGGATTCTTCCATTACGATGACTTTTTATTGGTTTGTGAGTTATAACCGTAAATTCGGCAAGGATTGTGAAGATTTTCACAAATATTGACGCACAAATCCTTCTGACCAGGCGTCAAAAGGCGGGGCACAAATTTGGCAGCAACCTACGCATGTTCAAATCGCTGTTCCGAATGAAATGCCAACTATATCAACAGCTTCCTGAATAGTTATTTGACGATTAGCATGCACACATGCCTAATTTTGTCAACATTTTCGAGAGTTTTGCTGGTGCTTCGCCGTCCAGACTTGGTGTCATCTCCCAATGACCCTCGGCTATTTTTAAACAAGAATGCCAATCAAAGCATTGACTTCTACTCACAGCATCATTGCCATAAACTTGTAGAAGCATTTCAAATGTTTTTGTAGTAGTACTCCTTAATCTAACCTAAAAGTTTAACATTTACTCTTTGTTCAAGTTTCACATCCATTATAAAATCATAAACGATTATTGACGTTACGTTATTAAATCATTTTGAAATCGCGTTATAGTCCACACAGTTTAACGGCATTCAATAGTGTGATGCAAAGACCCCTAGCAGCGTAAAGCTGTATCTATTATTGAGACCAAGTAACCAGTATACTCCGGCTTCTTTTTAATATCACCTTGTATTACATATATCACAATTATAAGAGGATTTCTTGTAGCATCAGACCATGGTAAAATCCAAACTCTGCACAGAATAGCTAGACTGTGCGAATTTGCAAGTTAGATGCAACACCACCCATCGTACTCGTACGAAAATCGGAGAAGAAGGATTGCAGACCACGAATTTATAAACGCATGCGACTGTTATCCTTCACTGGTCTTGTAGAGGTTTTCGATTTGTAAAAAAATTACATTTGTGCTTCATCCCCTTCAAAGTAGTCCCTTCCTGCACACACCACAAACTTTTAATGAAACAACAAATTTTGCTAAAGGGTAAAAAGCGTATTAAAGCTGCGACTATAACATCGACGTTAAACGTATATAAAAACAATGAACAACTGCGTGCGGGAGTAAAGACACGAAATTAAAAAGATTAAGAGAACATTCATGCAGCGTACAAAGTAGGCTACAGCAACATAGTATATTTAAAAACAGAGTCTTTATTACACGAGTTCAAATTTGGAGTAGGTTCAGGGTCGATTTTTTTAAAGAAAAAATACGATTCTTTTACTGATTTATCTTTTTGCATATTTTATAATTTGAAATATAAAAAAAACGTATTACGTTAGCATATAGTTGATTTAGAAATTTTATAATATTTGGTAACATTAACGTTTGATATTTGAATATTACGTTTTGTAATTTCCAATAGTATTTACAATAAAAATTCAAATATATATCATCAACAGAATATATTGCAATGTTAATCTTATCCTTAAATATCAGAATTAGTGAAATCTATTAGTAACAGTTTTTTTTTGCTTAAGAATTGGCAATGATGAATAATGATGTTCTGTGGGTAGAAATATGAGTGTTGCTTATGTATTTATTTAATAATGAAAATGTAATTTACTTGAATTTCCATTGAAATCTTACTAACATTCAAATACTAATTTTATACAAAACCCAGGTTATATGTATCTATTCAAATAATATAAAAAGACATTTGGCAAAAGTGAGTAATGATTACGTCTTGTATAAGGTTAATTGTTGATGTCATCAATTTTTGACAATAAAATGTTCCGTTTAAAAAGAAGATAACTGTTACAATTAATTGTGTTTCATAATAAGTGATTATTAGACGTTAGTAAATATATGGACATAACATTATTGTAAATACGAGTTTGTAAAATTTCTAAAAGGTACTGAACTCTTAACTATGCGTGGTCTCAGTCTCCTAATTATATGGAATAATGCAGTAACAATGGCATTAGTACGCGCAATTAGAAACAATCACAGTATACCTTAGAACCAATAGCTGAAGCCTTTCTGAGTAGTGACTTGAACATATCTGTGTGTTTAAAGTAAACAAACCACATATTTCAATAATAATTTTATTTAGTTTTGTATATCGCGCTTGTTTGGATTTAACCATTAACGCTATTCTAATCTCAATCCGTATGAACAATTTAAGTAAGTATCTGTACAGATCAAAAAGATAATAAGAATTAGTTACATGATTTTTACTTTGTTACTGTCCACTGTAAATATCTTTTGTTTATGCAGACACGACTCTGTGCTCTGATATCCATCGGAACTATATGGAGGATACTCGAAAATTGTCCTTCAAAATTGATCTAATATGTAGTATGTAGGCAAAAGTTTGACAATCTTGTAGCCAAGGTTGTTGCTCATAAGCAATTAATGATTTAATTCAGAATATGTGTAAAACTTCTCTGAAATACATTTTCGATTTTATTAAATCTCTTTAGCAGCACACATAGAAACCAAGAAATAAAAAACTAATCAAATCTTACCACTGGGTCTAAAATTTATTCGGCCGCTAAGCAAGCCGAGAATCAGATTTGTTTTATGAAATCTTAAAATTTAATGAATTATTTTCTATGAAACTTATATCAATTATCAATTTATTTATTTAAATAAATAGAAAGAAAACGTATGTACTCAACTGGGGATCGAACACTGAATCTTAAGGCGTTTTCCGCAAACCTCATAAAGTAACGAGAAGAAAACGATAAAGAATCGACACAATTCTACGCGTTTTTTACGTTAAAATTAAAAATCCAGAAGTGTAGTAATTAAGAAAGTTAATTAAAATATTTTAAAAACACTGAAATAGACTTTGAGGGTCAAATAAAAGTGCGTGGATGCGATCATTAATTGAAGACGCTTTTAAATCGCATATCTGGTGCATTAATCTTAAACATATTTTAATAAATGAACCAAACATTCTTACACAATATTAAGAAATTCGTTTACGTTAAATTTATTACATTGTATGCAATCCAATTTGATAACGCCACTCAGAACGATTAGATAAATGCAAAAGATCTAACAAAACTTCAAACTTAATCATACAAGGCCAACGTAATTACTGTATCCGCCTAATAAAGATAGATGCACATGCAACAGTATAAATAGATTAATTTTCTGCTGTAAAAGACATTTCGTCTCTGGCATCTTTTCTGGACAACTCAATCCACATACATATATACCTAGACTATCATCTTCATGATGTGATACGAGTTTAACTACTCAATTTGATAAATTCACACCTTTTTGGTATAGGAAAAACAGAATTCACTGTTTTACTCGACTGAGCTGTAATTGACTGATGTTGCTTGTGTATCGGGTCAAATATAACGCTGAGTCCCATGACGCAGCTCTGTCCTGTGTTGCTTGTGTAACGGGGATATTGTGCGCAACAAACCGTCCAGAAAAGTAACGCTAGGAAGTGCTTTACCGAAGTTGCTTGTGTAACGGGTCAACTGCGACACTCGGCGCCGTGGCCGAACTTGTTTGTGTAACCTGCGACGCTCAGCGCCACGACGTACCTGTTATCTGTGTACCTTTATTGTGCGCTTCTGACTGACACAAAAATGTTCATGTCGCACCGTACCGGACCATTGTTACCTAGGTAACGAATTATGCACAACACCAAGCGTCAAAGTACATCGAAATGTCAACGACGCCCCACAGTTGACCGTGTAACGTGGGCTGTACACCTAAATCATACGGCCATCGTCAGTTAGACCGTGATGAACAAAAGCTTGGATCTGAACTGAAACTACAACCGGACGTCATTAACTCAAATGACGCCGCCGCTCAAGTGACCGCCATCCGCGCGACAAAAAATGCTTATAACCTATGTGTTTAAATTGCATAGTGTTCTAAACATTTGCAATTAAAGTTTTCAGACCGCCCTTGCTTTTTAATTTGGTTTACTGTGCTTAACAAGAAATGGTTGGTCTACTATACAACTTTAGCCAACGACTGAAGCCGAACAAACTGTTTAGGTTTGACACATACAATTTCGGAGTGCCATTAATGACAGTTCCCAGCTGTTTATTATAAATACATATTAATTAGCGTTTAAAATAAAAAGATTTATTTTCTTCCTTAAAATTTTTAGTGGTGTTTTAATTGTGTAAGTTTATAACTTCTTTAAAATAAAAATAAGATGTTTACTTAATAGATATCATTTTTAGTATGTATACATTTGTATTATCGAATATAGAAACATTTATATAACTTTCACTTTTACAAATCAGCCTTAACTCGGCGTTAAATTGTTTTTGTTAAATATTTACAACCACTTGTGTTGTATAATTTAAATTTGTGAAAATAGTTAAAAATCTAAACGGCAAATAAATTTCATAAAATTGTACGTAATTTGTTTGCAGTAAAATATGTTCATACAAATTAATGTGGATCAAACTTATGTCAATTTCAGATGTTTAGCAAATAAGTTTATAATAATTAATACATAAATAATTAGCAATAATAAGCAATATTGTTATGGTACAAGCAAACTGATGATTTAAAGGAATACTTTCGATTACTTTTTATTAAAACAACTGGCGACCTTGACTCAACAAAGTATGTTTATAGTAAATGTACAACCATACTATGTCAACAAAAACAAAGTGATGTTTATATTTTTAAGTACGTTTAATACGAGTAGTAAAGGATATATACAGTCCTGTATCCATGCTAGATTTTTATGCGAAAATTGACAAAAAATGTCTTTTTTAATAGATTAAAAGTTTTTGAAGTTTTATGTTCACAAAGGGCCTGGATACACGTGTGTTAAATAATGTATCTTATATCCGAGACACCCTATATACTAGAAAAACTTATATTCATCTGGGAATATACGCGAATACCTAAATGTTTAAAGCGTTACTTCGGAAAGGTAGAGATGCTGTATTCGATCACCTATTAAGTACGTAATTTTTCTACATATCTAAAATTAATATAAATTAATGTTTTGATATAAAATTCTATTACAGTCTTAGGGGGTAAAGTTCTAGCGGTACATTTATCTTATATACAAAATTGCGATATTAACGCAATTTATCTGTAAAGCCATAGCAATGCGAACAAATATCAAATTGAAACAAAAGCTTATTGTTTTTGTTTTGTTTCATGACTGAGACTCTAGGATGCAAAAATTTCATTGGCCCTCTTGGTTTTATTTTGCCATGCCTACTAAAACTTTTCCGAATCGCCACTAAGGGTTGTTAACGTCGAAAAATTTACCAACCTCAATCGGATTTGAACCCACATCCCGTGGATGTAGAAGCAAATATGTTGAACATTACACCAAACAAGGCTAGCACAACAACTTATTTCAAAAATTTTTAGCTATTTTAAAAAATACCTTTTCTCAGACCACAAACTTGGTCAATTGTGAATTCAAAGCAAAAAATCTGGTGTGAGATAACACACGACTTTCTCTTAGGTACATAGGTATACAAATATGCAATGTTCACAAACAATTAAAATATTATTTACGTTTATTTTGGGAACGATAATTGTAATGGTCACCCATCCAAGTTACTGGACGCGCAAAACCCTGCTTAACTACATAGATTTTCTCTAATAACTCGCTTCAACGCATGTTTTCAGGAAAACCTCTAAGCTCACATAAAAGGATATGAAAGACACAAAAACCGTAGCAAGTTTAAAAAAAATGTTAAAACCGTTTTCGAGAAAATCGCAAAGAACTTAAAAGTCGCAAGAATAAAGTGGCACTTCCGGTCATTCAATTTTAACTAAATTCTTGCCGTTTCATGTACGGACGATATAAATCATTAATATAGTTTTTGAATTTCATATAATAATTACTTCTTGAGAAACGTTGTTCACAGCTAATACTCCAAGTATTTCCAGTTATTCGATTTTCAATTATTTATTAGAAAAACTCCTTGCTATATAAAACTAAATTAGGTAGCTAAGAAATATACCAAGTTTAAAAAAAATCGTTCGAGTCGATTTCAAGAAAACCGCGAGCGTGAAGAATTCGAAAATTATCTAAAAATGACAGAAATAAAGTGGTCCTTTTAGTTATTCGAGTTTAACCAAATTTTTGATTTTGCAGAAAAAGCGTTTATGACCCCAAATATAAATTTTCATTCAGTCAGGGCTTTTAGTTTCATAGTTATGGTATTCAAAGTTAACAGTAAAAGTACTTCCGGTTACTCCATTTACAGAAAACTTTCTGAGTTACCGTCTAAATTATATAAAAGGGTCTTAAATGCTTAAGAAAAACAATGAATTTTAAGAAATCGTTACAACCGATTTTGAGAAAAATCACACACACACACATGCACACACACGCACACACACGCACATACACACACGCACATACACACACGCGCACACACGCACACACACACGCACACGCACGCACACGCACGCACACGCACGCACACGCACGCACACGCGCGCACACGCACGCACACGCACGCACACGCACGCACACACACGCACACGCACGCACATACACATGCACACACACGCAAACACACGCACACACACACACGCACGCACACGCACATACATGCACACACACGCACAGACACTCCCACGTACGCAGGCGCATACGCGCACACGCGCGCACCCCCACACACACAAACACATGCACACGTGTACGCGCGCACGCGCACGCTCACTCACACACCCGCAAACACGCACGCACCCGCACGCACACGCACATACATGCGCACACACACAGACACGCTCACGCACGCAGGCGCACTCGCGCTTACGCACGCACCCGCACACAC
>JAHWXV010138752.1:0-22173 GCA_024586415.1 Phrixothrix hirtus
TTATTTAGTGTTGCATTTTCTTTTGTCGGTTCTGGGTTTGTCTCTTCCATTTGTTGCTGTGTTTCTTCACTAGCTGTTTGTTCTTCCTCCATTTCGGCTGACTCTTTCTTATTTCTTAGTTAGTAATGTGCCATCTTGGGTTCTTGTGATGATTTATTGTTTCTTTACGTAGCAGCAGCCCCTTTTCTAAATTAAACTGCTTTCTATTTATAAAATTGGAATAAAAACTAGGATAACTGCAAAATGCTGTACTTTTTTGTAAAATGGTGTAATGCAGTAAGTCGAACTCGCTATAAAATATTACTAAAAATTTGCAAAGGAAATATTGTTGAACATTTTACCGTTTAAGCATTAAAGAAATTTTTAAATTGAAAAGTTATTTGTGGAGAACTTAAAAAGGAAATGCGCAAACTTGCAGAATAAGGACAATTTTAATTCCTTTATGTTCAACAGCATTATTTCGATGAAAAGTTATCTGGCGAAACTAACTGAATGTATATAATTGGCTTCACTTAAAATATTTTAATGGTAGAAATCTGTATCCATTACATATATCGTTAAAATTGTTAGAACGTTTTCTGTTGGTTAAAAGGGTGTCAGCATTGAGACTGTCAAACAAGGCAGATTGTATGATAAATGTATAATGAAAGCATATAAACTAAATAAGTTGTTAAGCATTATATGTAAAGTATGCGAAAATATTCCAAAATGTATTATAAAAAAGGAGCCTTTAATTTGAAAGATAGAAATCCACTCTAATTTTTTGCGTTCGGGTCGCAAATACGAGAACGATTAAAATATAATCTCGATTTTATCTTTTCTGCTAGTTGAAATTTTTCAAGGAGGTGAACAGTTTAATAATGTCTAAATTTTATAACTAACTAATGTTGGGTAATATGAGAATCAGAAAATTATAAGCATTTCAAAAATTCTGTTCATTTTTATATAATGAACTAAATCAAAGCATTCCATTTTACATTAGTTTCACAAATAAGAATTGATATTTTATTACGACAAGTTTGCTTAAAATTCAAAAAGATCTTGTTTATGAGGATCGTAAAATGTAGGTACGTGACAAGTATGGTATTATTGTTCTTCAGTCCTTTGAAATCATAATGGAATCTTTGAAAACCATTTTATCTTAAAATAAAAATTTATAATTTAGTTTACTGTCATATGTCTGACTTGTTAACAGATGTTAGACTAATTCTTGCTTTTGAATTTTTAAACCGAAGTATGTGCATATTAACACTTAGTTTATCGACAGAGGGATGAGATATGTAAAGTGATTAGGTGGGAGAACGGTATACTTAGTTTTAGCATTGCTTTGTGATTTGTTAAGAGGGCTACGGATAGGGATTAGGCAATTCATAATGCAATAATCAAATATTATTAGTTTTTAAGAGATGCAGTTAAAAATTTTAAAAAAGCGTTCTATAAGTACCGGTGGAATAGTATTAATTTATAAAAAATAGTTTTATCGTCATTTTTCAATTAATTATGGAAACGTAATATTAAAAAAACGGTAATTTACACTCCATGTTACGTTTCCGTAATTAATTAAAATATGTGAATAAAACTATTTGTTATAAATTATTACCATTCTGCTTTTTTAAAATTTTCAACTGGAACTCCTAAAAACTAATAATGTTTGGTTATTGCATTGTGGGTTGCCTAGTCCCTATCCGAAGTCCCCTGTCTTTTAATCAATGCCATCAATGATTTAAAACATCTGACAACGTCTTAGATCTTTAGTTTCTTGTAAGGACCTTTTCGCTACTAATTATTAAATATATTATAGGTTAACAGCGTTTAACTCCATATTTAGATTGTCGGCTTATATTTGAAACTGCACACAATGAACGACATGATTCACAAACAATCTAATGAATACATTTATTACATATCAGACAATATTATAAGATTAACCATCATCAACAAGTAATTAAAACTAAATGTATTCCATGACTCAAAGGAAATATGTTAGACCGTAACAATTTAATCAATGAATGCTAAAGTAGCGAAGGAACATCGTTAAATTAAAATTCATTTTAAATAAAAGTTGGTAATAGTTTAGAAATGGGTTTATAATTCTAGATACAATTTTCAGTTAATATTTTTTACAAACATTTAGATAATTCTAAATTTTATTAATGTAAATTTCGAAAGTGACCGATTTCAAACTTAAAAACCAAATTACGTTAGTCGTTAAAATTACTATTTAGTACATAATAATGCATTGTTACTCCGGTGGTAAAGACAATTTGAAAATGAAGTATGCGCTTGAAGAATCACTCCTTCCAAGCAGTCGAACATGATGACTTCCGTCACGAAAACAATGTTTTGAGCTTAAATAGATTCGCTAATAAGCTCGATAGTTATACAAAGACTTGAAACCCGATCCAGTTGGGTGCACAATATACAGAGTTATGTAGCGCGTTGTTAAGTATTTAGTTTTAGTGGGTCCATTGTGGATTAGGCTTACAAATATTTATATTCCACAATTGAAAAAAATTCAATTGGTCACACCCCATATGTATTAGCTATGTTCCATTTGTTTTGATAAATATATTTAAAGACGACACTAAAGCATACAAGCCAAATTGAAACATTAATTGAAATGTAAATCACGTGACCTGACCTAAATTTTTTATGTCACTAACACACAGTGCATAGGAATAGAAGCCAAATTGAAAACGGTTGATTTATAAACAAAGGAAAATTTTGGAGAAGTCCCTTATTTATCAAATAATATAATTAACCCTGTTTAAAATAAAGTAAATAAAAATTGAAATTATTTGATAATTGATACACTTTAACTAAAGATATTAAATGGGAGATATTTTTTGATAATTTTAATATACAGTAGTTGATAAGTTGAGTATACAGGGTTGCTTCGAATTACATTCAGAAATTAAATACACGACTTACATACCTATGAGGTATTTGTTTACACTATTCTTATATTCAACATGACATTTTGCTTTAAAAAAACATATCAAACAAGGTTTCTACCATTACTACTATAACAATTTGTTTTAGTTGAAAATTCTTTTGGTTGTGACTTTATAAATACAGACCGTAAACATGTGCATTAAATTATAGGGGATATTTACTACGGTCTGGTATTTCAAAACCATAACCTACCTTTATTAATAGTCGTGTAAATATGTACTTCTAGTAAGAATTACGTTGATTTCAAAATACAAATTTAACTAAAATTACACAGCTGCAAATTTCTAACATTTAAGTTATATTTAAGTTATATTGGATTATTTTTATTTCTAATATAGACTTGATCCTCGATAACTGTTACGTAATTTTTCTCTTGCATTAAAATATTTGCTGTAGGAACTATGATTACACTGAACGTGGTAATTTAATAAATGCAAACACTCTACATTCTAACGTAACCAATTCTTGTTAGTTAGTTACGTATCTTAAAAGTATTTTAAAATATACTCACTATTTTGAAAAGTAACACCTTCATATGAATTTAATCTACAGCTATGGAACTAGAAAACTGGAAAGACATCTGGTTATAACTTGCATTGCCTTTCTACAACTAAATGCACTTAAAGCAAGTCCACGTGCGGGTTCAACAAAGATTACTACTCCGATGCTTTTAGGTGGACTGTATTTTTAGTTTTTGGGCGTAGTTTTTGAGGGGTCTCTTATAGCAAGAAGAGATTTAAAATTATAGACAAGAACGATAAACACACATAAACATAAATCTGAATTAAAAGAAATCTAAATTAAACAAATGGCAAAGACCACGACGCTTTGAAACTGCGTTGAAACTATATGGGAATGCTTTTAGACAAGGCCATGCGTATACGATATTTTATGAAACAATAATATAGTTATAATTAGATAAATATGAATGAGTTTATCTTGATTGATGCTTTCTTTGACTGTAATCCAGTTATAACGAAAGCAAAGAATTTAAGCCAATGGATAATTAGGAATGAATTATGGGAATAACGACTTTGAAGAGTGGATGTTTACACAACTTATTATTGTTTCATATTTGATTATTAAAGGTTGAAATACCGATGTATTTTATCGACAACAAAAGGAGAATTTGAAACCACAAGTGTAAAACATAGCGTTTACACCTAGAAGAACAGAAACAAACTCGATAACGGATATATTTGAATGCAATTAAGGTGAGGATTGTTGCTGGTGATAGTTACCGATAACTAAAGCGAAATTAAAGTAGCATGCTATTGGAAGCGTTCAAGAAATTTACAAGTCGAGTGTCAACATTGTTGTGACTAAAAATAAGTACAAAATGAAATATGTAAATTAAAAATAATTAAACATGTATATACATATAACGTCGAACAATAAAATACTTGTTTATTTTGAAATTTTCAATAACACAGTAACCGATTTGCGCTTCTGGTATTGTAGATCAATAACATCGCCATTATAATGACTTAGCAACTTAATCTTATTTTGCACTACTTCAAAATGTGTCAAACAAGGTTTCAGAACAGCTTGTAAGATTTTTAGAAATTTTATTTTTCGCAAAGTAAATATTCCAGTTTTTAATTGATGTGCACAACATTTCTCTTGAAGTTATCCGTGTTGTTAATTAATTTAATTGAACAATATAACTTTCAAATCATTTTGAAACGTTCCCAAATTGATATTTACTACATCATTCCATACATGTGCTTTGATCTCGGCTGGCCTAACCGAATTAATCCGAAATTTATTTTAAAACTGTGCTTTTTCAGTGTGTAAATTAAATCATGCCATATACGGAGTTCTTGTCAAACATTTAGTCTCACCTCATGTAAAGTTCAAAAACAATCGACAAGTTTATTTCAGAATATCGTCATTGTCTTTACTGGTTCATTTTCAAGCTAAACTAACACCCTCATAATATATTTACGCTTAGGTGATAAAGTCTACGACTTTTGCTGTTTGCAACTAGTAAGGGATGTATGAAGTGCTGTTATAACTGACTGGAATCTTTCAAATTTGGGAAGTTACATACTTTGCCAGGGACCTTTTAAGCAATAATGGTTATCTGTAGAATTTACCGCAATGCTAAATAAGTTACTTCAAATTAGATTTAAGTGTAAATTATTTAGTAAAAAAAATGTTTGATACGTTATTATTTTATATTGTATTAGATGGCGTTCTAAATTAAACGGAAGAATAGTAGTCACTCAATCTGCAATGTTTCAGATTATACAACAGAGTATATTAGTGTCTTTCGTGAAACTTTTCAAAGTTAGTGTATTTGAGCAACTTTAAAGAACTATTGTGTTTACTAAAGCTACATTTATGGTTTGGTATACAACTTCTAATTTATGCGAATAGTTTAATTATGTTTGACAAACAATCCTAAGACAGTTTCACGAAAACAAATTCATTTATTGTTCAATATTCTTGAAATCAGTCTGTAATGTGTTTATGAATGTGCAAAATTGTTTCCCTGTCTTTGGTTAACTAGTTTGTTTAATTTATGAAGACATTTTGCGAGTTGCATTCAAGCACACATTAATTCACTAGTTTAGGTAACATCATGTTTAAAATATTGTTTGGATATCTAATTTACTGTGGATACTTTTAATTATTTTCAAACACTCTGTACTGCTACCGTTTGTAAATAATTTATAATTAATTATATCCGCAATTATTAAATTTATATTTTATTATTATTTTTATTAATTAAGGGTAATATTAGTTATAAAATACACGTTGAATCACCCTAAAATAATATAATCAGTTTTTCTCGTTTATAAGCATCAGTGTCACGAAATTATCTAGGTTAAAAGTTCAAGAGCGCGACCTTACTTGGCTAAAGTAAACAATGGTGAATAGCGATCATGTTTATTTACCTTTGAATGTATTTTTGCGTTATAAAACTTAAAAATGTTCGTGCTTTAGATAGCTCTAAATTATGTTATTATTAATTAGCCATGTATTAAATTACCTTCAATATTCTAATAACTGTTGGAATAATCTGAATAATTTTGACTTTTATTTTAGGTTAATCCGCGACCTGTAGGCATATTTTTTTCGACAACAATTAAACTAATGTAAACTAAACATATATTTTGTTATTAGGTTAACCGCCAGTAAATACCGCTTAAGTTTGTATAATTGTTCGATGTGAAATACTTAGTTTATAACACTTATTAGCGAACACGTCATTACATGTCACTTTCCTGTATGTACAATTTGATAACCTATTTATATAAATACAGAGCGAGTTGGCTATAAATAATCAGAATACTTTCATCATTTATAGATGAAACGTGTTCGGATTAAAGCAATATAACTCAATTGTTAAAATTGAGTTCAAATACTGACATACTAGGATGCATGTATCCTGTAATTAGCAAACGAAAAATTGCGTTCTATCAGAATAACAGGATAATTTGATCCATTGAAATTATAAAATAACTCAATGTCCTGTTTATTTAAAGAAATAATTCAGTTTACGAATTAACCTGGTAAACACAATTTTGGGAAACATATTAATTTTTGAACGATTGATTAATTGTTAGTAATTTTGTTTGCAAAAGCTTGATAATAAATAACATATGAAAGTACTTACGTGGATGTTGAAAACGTCCTGTCACATGCAATAACGCCCCAGGAGGGGTTACGACTTGATTTTTTAACCCCGTCTCTATTGTGACGAATAATATTCGTCGCGCTAATCCTGATATAACCTAAACTAACACCGGTGTATTTCCAATCTAGCATTTGGCTATTGCAATCGTTAAAACAAACGCTTACCACTTATTGAATATTAATTTGTAAATATAAACAAATTCATGTTTCCATCATTTTATAAATGTCTTGTTATTCACAACATCGGCAGTAATGATCTAAGATTAGACAGGCGCAGTAGAGAATACTTTTATCGCCGAATAGCTAGCATTAAAATGCTAGCTGCACCTACCTTATTTAAACGAATGCTAATGACATGAAACAGCATGAAACTAAGATTTCTGTAAAAATTCAATCAAATTTAAATCTATTATTTTACGGTTTATTGTTTTTAATAAACAATTATTAATTTCTACAGTCTTATTATTGCATATATTGTTAAGAATAAACAAATAATCACACCGTGAGTGTGATAAATAATACATGCATGCAGTTACATACAAAACAAATTAAAGTAATTATAAAATACGTCAAAATTTTCATAAAACCCAAACATCCAAGTTTAACTAAAGTATAAATATTCAAATTTGTATAAATATACAAGTATCAATTAGAGTATACGTATAAAATCAATGGTAAATATAAATTAGTGGATGTACATCTAAAATCATAAAAGCTAGTAATTTAAAAATTAAAAGTGCACATCTACTAAGACCATTATGTCACAACAAATCAAATAATAATTAATACTTTGAATGCTTACATATAAAGCATGGTTTAAATATAAGTATACTATAAATCTGATTTAAATAACTGCGCGAATTCTGAATCTTTGTGAAATAGAAACCGTATGCATAATAGTTTATATTTTAGTTTGATCTACTACATCTAACGCAAGGTCCTGGATCCTCTCTTCAACTAGACCTTACCCAAGGCATATAATATTTGTTAATGATAAAATAATCGTTACAAGTCAACAAAATAATTGCCACTAATATCTAAAACCTTTTGTCATACGTTGGATAATTCACAAAAGAAGCTTAATGCGGTTATAGCATTTGGGAAATGTTTTCTAGCTAGTAATTCATACATTGCTCAAAGGAGGTGACTACCTGATAGAGTTGAATCTGGGAAATACGCCATATGAGGAGGTTAGTTCCCAGTATAAGGCGGCTGTTGTGTCTTCTTAGTATAATGCGTTATGCAGTCAAACCTCTTCGACGATCAAAGTCATGTGATCAAAGCATGAACATATAATCAGCCTTCTACGCATTAATTTGTGGAGATGAACAAAGATTATGATATATCGCAACGTTTTATTACTCTGAAATTAACTAGCTTCATGTTTGTTATGAAATTTGAATATTAAATTTACAGATTTTCATTTGAGACCACCCAGTATATTGAAAAATTCGTTTCAAGTGCGAAATGGGTTCATCTTATGGATAAATTATGTAATTTCACATTTGTAATTTATTATATGCATTATTGCAATTTCAATTAACTCTGAACTAGAACATTAAATGAATAGGGCATAGCGTATGGAACGAAAGTTTTGATAAAGAGTTCAGAAAGTTTATAGTACATATTTCCAATTCTCCAACTTAATTATCAAACCAGCGAATTAATAAGAAATGTGTGAACAATAAGAAATTATATTTAAAAAGCAGACCACAGGCCATGAAATTTGGGTAAAATTTGTGCTACGCTACTCTGGATGATATTTACATCCATTTTCCAAAGTTTACGGAATATTTTAGCGCGTAATTGGTCGTCATATTGAATTTCTCATTCATTGTCGTAGACGTTCCTACTGAGACGGTTCGAAAATTTTGCAATAGTTCGCGCTTAAGGAAGGTTGGAAGGGCTGTCCTGCTTCGGTACAACAGTACTCGTAATTTGAAGTGAAAATCTATTGTTTCCTTTTAGGTAGGAATTAAACAATGAAAAATATTCCTCCTCATTTAGAATGGTCACGCGATTCATTGTGCCTTAAGTCTCTACAACACCTCGGAGCCTGCTCTAGTTCGGATATTTGTGTTTTTAATATTTCACGTTATTTGTGCCAAAAACTCTTCTCGCAATTGTACGGTAAATACCAACAGGTCGACTTAGTTTGCGCGTTGCGTCTCCTTTTCAGTCGTTAGCACCTTCCTTACGCGCTAGTTTAATTTAAAGCTTAAGGTTATTCATTTTTTTTGTAAATATAGAGTGAATGTCGTCTTAACATTCTCTTGGACTGTAAGTAGTTGCTGGACTAATAGTTTGGTTTTTAAACGACTGAGAAATCTGACGTTTTGGTAAAAGTCCAACTTAGCTGTAGTTGATACAATAAAATTTCCATTGTGCGCTATAGATTAATATAATGTTATTGTTATACAGCGCTGACAACATGTGCAAGAGGTTTTTGGCGTGCGTAATTAAGTGTGTCAAGTCAGATCATCGTAACGGTGGTTAAAATATAACACGTTTGACACCATCGCTTTTAGTACTGATATTTAAAATGAGAAAGTAACCATCAAGTACACTAATTGCTGGAATATAAGCCATGTTGGTATTGCAATTTATTCTTTCTATGCTTCGTATTAACTGTATAAATACTTTTACGAATATCAAGTTACAAGATATATCGTCATCAAAAATTTGACAAATATGGCAAACTTTATTCAAATTAAACCTAGGTTATTCGGAATATATATGACTACCTGAGAAGACTTGATTTCTGATTATAAAATTAACACCAAAATTTTTCTCTTGTACCTTCTTCTTTAAAAGTAAAATCATTTGTTTATTTTTCTATCAATTTAAACAATCCCAAGGAATTCCTTCCTAAGCACGATATGACAATAAATGCAACTTTAATCTGAGTATCGGTGAAATTGACACTGATGCCAAATATGTTCTGAGTAAACGTTGCCGTGTTATCCGTTAGATCAGATAACCTGTCGGTGCCCTTGATGCTTACAATTGACGAAAAAGTTTTATATGCGAAGTGTGTAATCTTTCATACGGGTTTGGACCCAGCATTAAGTGGATTTGATCTCAATTTCTTTAGAGATTTTTAAAAGCTGGACTAACAAATTATGCAACGTTCTTAGAAAATTTCGGGCTACTGGCAATGTTGGTATACAAAAAAAAGGTAATTCGGGAAGGAAACGAGTAAACGATAATAACGATAGAATAATACTGCAAGTCATACTACACCCGTCAAAAAGAAACGGGAAGAACTGTCACAAAACTCGATATAAAGCAAGTATCTACAGACGAAGTTGTCTAATCGGCCAGAGAACACGGCAATGTTAGCTCAAAACAAGTTTGACGTCGATGTCAATTCCATAGATGCTCAGATTAAAGTTAAATTTTTGGTACCTTACATTTACAGTCATATTGTAAATTCAAATGGGAAGGCCAGTTTAAGCCTCTCGATAATCTCAAATAAATATATGACAACGCTATCTCTACTATAGTTCATTTCCATACAAATGTAAACCATGTGATGTACATCCTTTTCTAAAAACATATTCATTATATGTATTTAAGTACATGTCGATATTTTTTTAATTGTTAGTATACTTTAAAATTATATGATATACAGCTTATCGCTAAATCTATACGCAAACTCACATAAACTAAACGTAAGTAACTATTGAATATCTATTTTGTAAAGCTGCGATTTTCGGATTTTCCGCTAAGAACTACGGTTCGTTTTGGTGAAACGCGTACATACAGAGTGTAATGTCCTTTATGCAACCTTTATTTCTTTCTTTACTCTTGACTTCGCAATAATTTAAATTTGATGGATATCATACATATACAAGGTGGTTCAAATAATGTGATGTAGGTTATCGATGCGAACGACAATGTCCACTGAGTTATTTAGTTCATCCGGGGAATATAGATCACCTATGTCCTAGTACTAAATTGTATGGTGACAACTAATATCAAACTCAAGCTACGGGTTGCTGTCTCAGCAGTTCAGTAACTTGATAACTCAAAGATAGCAACCACTACCGTAGCCCAAGAAGTTTCTGCAGGCATGGAGTTGATTCTGATTAATTTAAGGATATAGTTAAAGTAATTTGGCTAATAACTTTAACAGCCGATGGAACCAATTTAAAATATAATTGCAACTACCGAAAATAATAGTCGGATTTGAATTAATAACAAAATATGAGAACTTCAAAAATTTTTCTCAATATCAAAGCGGTTTTTTTAACGTTAATTTATTTTTAATTAAACAAAACATTTTTAGTTTGCTTGGCAAAATCTTTCTTTTATTAACCTTATTTGTCACTTAATTATCATTTAGTAGTCAAATAAATATGCTATCAGATAAAAACCGTTCAAATTTGGTTCAATTGTCTGTATTTGAGAGTGATTGAATTGTTGGACTTTCTGAGGCTGCCATTATCTGCAAAAAAATTGCGCGACGGGTAGGCATAAATTTAGCCACGGTGGTGCGTTGTTGTTTGCCGAAAGGGGATGGTTAAACTCGTCGTAATCAGGAAACCGACCCCAAAAGCGTACTGCAAAATGTCAAGATCACTTTCTTCGGCAACTGCCTACAAGAACCTGATTTACCGCAACAACAGATTTTTACAAATCAGTGGTAAGGAGTAGAGTGGTGAGTCGTTTCCATGAGAACTATTTATCGCAAAATTCGAAGTTTTGGTTTACAGTTCTGCCAACTACAGATACTGTTACCTCTTACGTAAGAAAACCATCGTCAGAGACCAAAATAGTGCGTTGAACGAAGGAATTGAGTTCTAGAATTGAATACTGTGATACTCTGTGAGGATTTCCGTTTTTGCTTGGCAATGTACGCCGGTAGGCAGTGAAAGCGTCACGTAGAACGAAGGGTTAGTACTATAATTGTATGGAGTGCTATTTGTCTCAGCCTTACTTGTCATTCGGAGAAGTACGACGGTTCGTTCATCCACAGACGACGTCTTAGAACTTCATACTCTACCTCACATTAGAAGAGTTGAAGATAAAGTTTTCGAACAGGGTAATGCACGTCCACAGGTTACCCGTATCGCAATGGAACATTTTGTGATTTATTGCCAATTGAGAATGTGTGGAAATGATGGATAGGCGATTTTTGAAGTTAATGGCACCTTCCAGCAACGCGAGACGCTCTTCGTCATGAAATGCAGCTGCCTGGAACTCTATATCCGAATAAGGCGGATTTCTTTTGGTGTATGTAGTAGGCCCTTATTAGGGCCTTTGTCTAATTTACCATCTACAGGTCAGGTTTATTTGTATGCTTCTGGTTCTTTTATTCTATAACTAAGGTCTGATAGTTTTGTTCCGCTTTTATATCTGCTGTTTGTTGTGCTTGCTTGACCTTCGTTCTACACTGCTGGTTTATTATGTGTTCCATGGTCAGCCGTTTTAGAGTGAAGTAGCACTGTATTTGACAATTGGTTTCCATGTTTCTGGCAACCTTTGAGAATCATCGCGGTTATTCAAATTGTGTGGGTGCTATTCACTTTCTCTAGCTTCTACATTAGTTAGCACTCTTGTTCTTGCTAAAATAAAGTGGGTGTCCTATTTTGTTATGATGTTGGAATAGAGATGATGTTGTTTCGTGTTATTTCATGGTGTTATTTAAGGCGCAAAACTTAGGTTCGCAATATCGTTTAATGTTAATAATTAAATAACCTTTCTTTTAAATATTATATTATATCGGTTTTGCTCTACACAGCATCATTAACACTTATAATTTCTAACCAGTTAATTTCACCCAGTCTTCGGCACCATCCATATTAATTGCTTGTCTCTATAATTTACACTTAATCGCTACCACTGTTAGAAGAACCTCCTGATTGTGAAGATAGCGATCTTTGTGAAAGCCTGTCTGTTTTAAGACGCGAAATTTTTGATCGCTCGCCTAATCTATAAAAAATTGCACCGAAACAGTTATCCAGCTTTTGAAAATAGATTGTAACACACTTCTTGTTCAATTATTTTATTATGAGCACTGACAGTTCTTCATTCGGTTGATTGTTCCTAACGAACTACGGAGCACTACATATGATGCGTAGCACCTTGTTTTTATATTATTGAACTTCTTTATGCTTGCTTCGGATGTTGAACCCCATATTACGTTAATATAGCTTACTATTGACCTAAGAACACTTTTATATAGCGAAGATTTCTTATCTATGAGATGATACAATATGCTTAGTCTTGCATAGACTTCGCTGAATATTTTGTTTATGTGCCGATGTGTTAATTGCATATCTATATAAAGGCAGAGGTATTTAACTGGCGAATCTCGAGCAAGCTGCTGTTGAACAACTATATAGGCAACCCTTTTCAAAGTAAACACTTTTGCGTGAATTTTAGATGGATTTAATTTAATATTCTATATATTACTCTACCGCTCAATCATATCCACTTCAACTCGTATTTCTAGCGTTACCTTACGGAGATATAGGTTTTGAGTTAACAATGCAATACCGTCTGCAAAGGTGGCTAATTCACAACCACTAATAGAAGGAATATCACATGTAAAAATGTTGTATAATAAGGAATCAAGAACTGATCCTTGCGGGGTAGTGGCATGCGCCTTACAAAGCTTCGAGAAAGCATCGTTCACACAAACAAAAAAGCTTCTGTTTCCTAAAAAGAATTTAATTATGGTAATTAAAAAGGCTGGTGTACACATATTCAGTAGTTTCTAAACAAGACCACACCTTATCAAGAGCTTGGATAGTGTCTATAAAGATTCCAACGGTATACAATTTTATTTTGAACCATCTTATTATACAAGGCGTTCCGGATATAAAGGGTATTATTTAACATACGTGTACTCAGGCCATTTGTGAAAATAAATCTTTAGAGAATTTTAAGCTAATAAAAAAAATGTTATAAATTTACGCGTAAAAATCTATCATAGATAGGTTTGTATATCTTTTACTATAAATGTACACTTAAAAGTATGACCACCACTTTATTTTTGTTGGCAAAGTATCAGTCAAGGCCGCTAGCTGTTTTAATAAAAATCAATCTAATGTATTTCTTTAAATCATCTAAGTTAGCTTGTACTATAAAACTACTGCTTATTAATTACAATTATTTGTGGATTAATTATTATAAACTTATTTGATAAATATCTGAAATGAACGTGCGTTTAATCCACATTAATTTAGGTGAAGATATTTTTTACTACATACAAATTACGTAAAATCTTATGAAATTCATTTGCCACTTAGATTTTTAACTATTTTGCGAAAATGTGAATTATATAAACAACACAGATGATTTAAAAATTAATAATATGAAGATATTTATCAGAAACAATTTATTTTTGTAAAAGTGGAACTTATTTAAATATTAGAAACGGCATCTATTAAGTAAAAGCCTGGTTTTTATTTTAAAGAAATTATAAACTTGCACAATTAACACACCACTAGCAATCTTAAGGAAGAAAATAAAACTTTCTATTTTAAACGACAATAAGCGTGTGTTTATAATAAACAACTGGGAATAGTCATTAATAGTACTCTGAATTCGTATGTGACATACCGAAGCCTTTCGTTCTGTTTCGGTCATTGGTTGAAGTTGTAAAGTTCTATACAGTAGTTAAAGTTAAAAGGAGAGGCGGGCTAAAAACTTTTAAATCAAATATTTCAAAAACTATGCAATTTAGACACAGGATGTGTAACTGTTCTTTATCGCGCATACCAAACTGTATCTACTGTTAAAGTTATGCTCTTATATCCTAAACACCCTATATATTTGGTTAGTAATTAGGTAACCCTACTTATGTTTCGGTCCTAATAGTATTTGACCACCATTAAGAAATATACCATATAAGAATATATTCTAATGTTAATTAGAATAGTAAAATAGAATAAAATAGATTTTAGCAATCATTTATCCTGAAATACTGTGTTTTACAGTTATTTTATTTTATAACATTATTTTA
Source organism: Phrixothrix hirtus (assembly GCA_024586415.1). Taxonomy (NCBI): domain Eukaryota; kingdom Metazoa; phylum Arthropoda; class Insecta; order Coleoptera; family Phengodidae; genus Phrixothrix; species Phrixothrix hirtus. The sequence goes on from JAHWXV010138752.1 coordinate 14,576, forward strand.
ATCAATATTGCGACATATCCTTATATAGCAAATTCTCTCATGATGGTACAATACTATTAGGACTAAAAAACATGTAGGATTATCTAATTAATTACATTGAATGATGATGTCAGGTTGTACGTTGTCAGAATCTTACAGAGTATATGGTATGCATGACAGCAAAAGCTTTTTGTATGTATAAGTAAGGTCCAGAACAATATTTTCATGGTTTTGACTGTTATGTATTTTTCTGAATATTTTACTTACCGTAAAATAAGATTCAGTGCTGACGCAATAAGGAGCAATTGACCTTTAATAAAGGGTTTTAAAGCGATCCCTGAATACTACTAAAATTTTCAACAGTGAACTAAAGGATCATGCAGCTGTTTAAATAAAAAGACGGCCTTTTTACATCTTTAGGGAATTGGAAACAGTTTCAAAACATCATCATTTTGTTGAAAATTCAATGTGTTTGCGGTAAGGCACACTTAACATTGAAAAATTTGTTAACATAGTTGTTTTATAAATCGTAGTTGACCCGCAAAAATTGTTGAGTATTTTAAGTTATATTAAAATGTATTGTAATATGCGATTAACTTCAAAGCGTTATAAAATAACGATAATTTACCTAGAAGATTTTTAAATTAGAAATTAAAAAGTTATTCGGAAAACAACTCGAGAAGAAATTAATATATGGAGGAAAAGGCCAGTGAAGTAAATAAACTCCTTTATAAAAATAAATGTTTTGCTGTAAAAATACTAGTAATTGAAAGAACAAATATAAAATAATTTGAACAAAGAAATCGTACAAAATATAGAAGTTAGAGGTAATAAATAAATTTGGGACCAATTTTGTTATTCAGAGAAGGTATTGAAATTGCCTGAAATCAAATTTTCTCCTTGTATTATTAACAGCAGAGTCGCCCCTACGGAAACTTGAATGAAACATTATTATGAAATTATTTAGTCCAGCGAAGTTTTAAACCTTGGAGTACGTTTATACTATAGCAATCCTGCTGACGCATGGGTACTCGGCTTGCATGTCGTTGCTCGTACGTTTTTATGCTTGTCATGTACCACTTATCCTGCTGGAACTGTATTTTTTAGAAATAATGGAATTACATAAATATATTAAACTAAACTACTACGCATAGAGGCAAAGGTGGTATTATGGGCTACGGTTGCAATATGGGCCAACTTAATATATGACAAACAAGCCCGAGCATTCTAGCGGGGAACATGTTAGCTATTACTAATTGATTGTGTAAGTGTCGCAAGTATGCGCTGAGGCATTAGGTTATGCAGAACGTTAGTTGTGAACGAGTTTGTTTTGGCGTGTTTCAAAAGTTTGTAAGGTAAGAATTTACAGCTCTATTAGAAGTGCTGCTTGTGCATAAGTAGTTATTAACTTGTCAGCTATGTATTATATAAATATAGGGTATTTTACTTCTCCACAAATCAAATAACTATAAATTGTTTTTAACGGGTGGTGATTCTTTATTTTCCAAGATGGGGAAGATGGTAATATGGGCAATCGCTGTGGTGGCTATGTGAACTACCCAACGCAACTAGCCTATATTGCAACCCGCATACAGCTTGTGTGGTTTACTATTTCAGATGCTTCGCAAAGTACTAAATCCATCGAAGATAAATTAAATCAGGCAATGCTGGAACCGACATGACATGATACCTGCGATTAAAGCTATTTTACAAAAGAAAATGGGGATTTTAAAGGCTTCTAAGGACCTTTTGTACCGCGAATTACTTTTCAAAGGCTAGTTCATCTTGGGAAACCTCCTGAAGAAGCGGCGTATCGGAAGTTGGGAAGGAAACCAATTATGTCTAGCGAAATAGAATCTGAACTTGTACATTATTTGCTAATAATGGAACAAAAGTTTTATGGCCTTACACAATACGACTTTAGATGTTTAGCCTTTCAACTGTGTGAGAGAAATGGACTAGATCATCCTTTTACTGGCGGCAGAATGGCTAGGAAAGCGTGGTTCGATCATTTTCTACATCGTCATAAAGATGTGTTGACAGTTCTGAAGCCCACAGTTACGTCATTCTCCAGAGCTAGTGGCTTTAATAAAGGTGCGGTGCACGAGATTTTCGATCTCCTTGAAGCTGAGTTTCAGAATCATCACAATCCCTCAGACCGTATATTTAACGTAGATGAGACTAGCTTATCCGTCATCCAAAGCAAAGTACTTAGAGTCGTGGGTTTCAAAGCTAACCGCCATGTTGGCGCCTTAAGTGCAGCTGAAAGGGGATCCCTCGTGACTGTTGTCTGCTGTATAAGTACTGGTGAGGCGTTTTTTCCGCTACTAATGACTTTTCCAAGAACAAATTTGTCTGCCCTTTTGATGAAAGGTGCTCCATCTGGTTGCATAGGAAGATGCCACACATCTGGTTGGATTTAGAGCAATTTGTTCACTAACTGGTTCAACCGCTTCATCAAAAAGGTTAAGCCTAGCGCTGAAAGCTCAGTTCTTCTAATTCTAGACAGGAATAACACATACGAAGAATATTGATGTCGTGGACCTTGCTAGAAACAACCATGTAACAATCATAAGCCTACCACACCATACTTACAACAAAATTTAGCCCTTAGACAGGTCATTTATGTCCTCTCTCAAGTTTCACTATAGTGAGAAAGTTAGGCAATGAATACTGCATAATGATAAGCCACTTAGTCCATATGAGATAGGTGAGCTCTTTGGGAAAGCTTACCCAAGGTACCAAAGTGGTCAAATAGCTATCCCTGGATTCTAAATGTGTGGAAATTTTCCTTGCAACCGAAACAGTTTTACAGATGTAGGTTTTGGGCCCTCTAACAGGGAAAAGCTGGATATTAACACCCTCCGGACACATAAAGGAAGGAAGCTGTCCCAAGGAAACCAGCCAGGTAGTTTATAAAGGATGCCCAAGAGCACACATCAGGCTCCTGAGAATTCACACCAAGCCCTTAAGAGGGCACAGAGTAACACATCATGCACCAAAGACCTATCTGAAGCTGGTCCTTCGGATGTGTCTTCTGTTTCAATGCAGAAAATAAATGTGTTACCCAAGGACATATTGCCTATACCAAAATTTAAGAAAAAAAACAACAAATAAAGGGCCTAAGCTAGATAAGGCAGCTGTAATTACATCATAGCCCTACAAACTAGATTTGAAACAATCTACAAAAAAGTGAAGCAAAGGAAGCTGAGAAAAAAGAAAGATGAAAAAAATGATGAAAAGGAAGTTGAGAAAAAAAGGAAGATGGAAGAATGCGAAGAAAGATATACTGAAAACAATATAAAGTGAAAAGAGAGAAACAAGAGACAAAAGTTAAAAAATCATCAGTAAAACGAAAGCTCGATCTATAACCATCCCCTAAGATTTCAGAAGACGACCAATCGATAGATTCTGGGGAGTCGGTACTAAAAACATCGATCGGAGTAGAAAACCTCGGAAATGAAGATGCTATCTGCCTTTTTTGTGAGGGTTTTTACTCGAAAGACACTCAAAAGGAATTAAGGATCCAGTGCCTGATGCGCGAGATGTGGGCACATAACGAATATTCTGGCTGCGAAACAGAACATTACGTTTACGATTTTTGTAAATGAAAATTTTATAAATGTATTGTATTGTTAAGAGATTGATTTTGTTCACTGACAGTCTGTATTGTATTGGTTAGCCCATATTAGCACCACAATCTTTTTTCTTCAAAATTTTTAACAGTTGTAAAAATATATTAATAGTAGAAGTCAAAATGACTTTAAAGTAAAAATTGTGTTTTATTCGTTTACAACATCGTATAGTCTATTTATTTAAATTTTCAGGAAATTTCAGTCATAAGTAGTATATTTATAGAAATAAAACGAAGTGGTGGTAGTCCATAGTACCATCTTTGCCTCTACTACTATAATGTATTCATAAAGTATTTATATTATTGTTAACTAAATAAATGTGTTTATTTATAACATACTACGCAAACATTAATTAGAAATAAAGAAATAATAAACTTGAGAAATGTAGACAAATTGCCCTTGTATGAACAGATTAGAGCAAAAATGTTGATATCGGTGGTGTTTCAGGCTCACTTACCATTCTAGCATTGCTATGGCGCAGCTGCATGAAAACAGCGCTGTTGCATGATAAACGCTTCCATTTAAATAAATTGTTTTACTTCATCATCACGGCGATGAACTAGTAACATGCATATGAGTAATGTTCATAAATAGAAATACACTTTTGTAAAGTCAATTTTCTAGATTGCAGTCATCGGAAAAGCTTTAAGATAGCTAGAAAATTTGAAGAATTTGGTTTCTATCTTAAAATATTAGTATGGCAACATATTTATAATTCTAGCAATAATTATCTACGAAAAGGAAGTTAGGGAATTCCTCTGTTGCTGTTTTTTGGTAGCGCTGTTTCAGCGTCGTCATTTTACCACAAAACACGTTTATGGCATTGTGACAAAAATTGCTTTTTAAGTTAACTCCCACTCCTTGAGTTTTTGTAAATTTTATAACCACTGATGTGTTTCACCAGTGTATGGTGTAGGCGCAAATAGTGTAGCTTCGGCTTTTAAATTATAATTTGATTTGTGTTACAGTAATTATTAAAAACTCCAATTTCGTAAACATCAGAATTTGTTTATAACCGGTGCGAGCTAATCCTTTCTTTAAATCTTACAACCTAATACTACAAATCTTTTGAAGATAATTGTTATAAGTTGGTTCTAAAAGAATTTTTATTTACTAACAACTGAATTCAAAATTGTTCGCATTTTACTATATAATATTTATACATGACTTACAATTTTGTATATCATCGCGTAGTTGAGGGACTTTCAAAGGTTGACTTTCTAACGACATTAATTTTAAATAATTTCAAACAGTATTGCGAAGTTGGTATTTCTTTAGTACCTTCGGAGTAACTTGTGCTTTGAAAGAAATTTGTCTTCAGGTCATTTACTAGAAAGATTTTTGAAAAACCTATGAGGTTAACTTGGTGTTTGTGCTCTCATTGTAGATGATTTCAACAGTACTGCAATCACTAGCATCACAAGGAAGAAATACTTCTCCATTTGTCCTTGATTCTTTTCGCTCGTAGCTATAATAATACTTTCTTGCAGACATATATTCTAAGCTACGCCTTTCTCACTTAGTTCGTTTAAATTCTCCTTTTGGGGATTATTCCCTTTACAACTTTTCTGGAAATTGTTTTGTTGAAGCATTATTTGTGATTACTAATAAATATTTCTACTTTTAATTTTAGAATTTTGTGCGCTACATCAAATTCTTTTATCGGAAACAGTTTTTTTGAAGCAACAACTGTGTATCTACATAAATAACTACACATCTTATTCTCTAGGTATATTTTTACTACAATAAATTTCAGTTAAAGATTTATTTTTATTTTCCATGTTGATGGCAAGTTATTTAAAATCGTGCTTATTGATCAAGTTTTTGTTAATAAAGAAATCATAATTTATAACTGTGCAGTATAATGTAATTTAAAGGTGGAGTTTTACAAAATGGAACGCAAAATTGTTCAATTTTGATGCTTCAGCTTTATTTATAATTTTTTAGCAAATTTATAATCCCTCCTTTACGATCAAATTCACCGAGAAAACAATATTGATAGCAAAGTTTTCATTGTGCCTGTTTTTGATACTCCTACACTTGTTAGGGTAATAAGAGTCATTAAATGTATTGATTAATAGACAATATAAAAGTTGTCAAATACAAGTATGCAAGACTTATTTCTGACTGAAAACGATATAAAATACTAATAAATTGTACAGTATCTTTTTTACGTCATAAAAAGAGGGAGTATTCGGACTATGGGCTTACAAAACAAAATTTTCGCAAAATATGGGATAATTTATCTTGACTTAGCATGACATTGTAATGCATAGTACGGTACCTGCTGATTTAAATGATCGAAAGTCTGTTGAAAAGTTATTTTAGTTCTTTCATACTGTTTTAAAGTAACAACCGTGGTCTTTAATTGCGTAATTACATATACTCTATTTATTTCAGTGAAAAGACATTTGACTAGATTACCTTTGTGAAAGAAGTACATAGAATATTATTTAGTCTTAAATTCAGCGCTGTTGGATCGACTCTAGCATTTCGACCATGTTAAAATATTGTAGATAGCTGATTGATATAGATATATTGCCACCTAAGATCTTACAACAACCAGTCGTTCGTGTTGCAATAGGAACAAAACTTACTGCGGCTTAGCTCAGTTGAATTAAATCAGAGAGGAGCGTGGGCGGCTTTATTACACTGGTTTTGACTTTCGACCACGCCTCTCCGATGATACCTATAGGAAGAGAAAAATTGTATACCTATAAAGGGCGCCAGTCAAATGTACCTTCCTATCTCGTATGTATACACCACATACGACTAAATATACGACGGCTCCTGTGTACTGGAGTTGACCTAACCTAAAGAAGAGCAAGGTTCTTGAAATAATAAAAGAAATACAGCAATCGTTTATTACCTTCTACGAGTTTCGGTAATACATACAAAAAACATCAGAAAGATAACAGCGTACTTAATAACTACCAATTTAATTTTTATCCTTTTTGATACACCAAAATAACAAACTTGGAAAATGACCTTTTGCCTTAACGGGATCTAGGCCACCCGATATTTTATGGAGACATTAAATTATATTATAATCAACATATCCAAAATAAAGCACACTAGAACATTTGAAAACAATGCTCAGGCTATTTTTCTCTGTTAACGCCAAATAAAACAAAAATTAACTTTAAAGGAACTAAGTAGAAAGCAGAATTACAGTAAACAAAATTAATAGCGTTAGGCATACATCATCTAACAACAAATACGCTAGAGGATAAGAAATAGTTATTATTTGTTATCAACATTCCAAAATTATAACTTAATAGGTGCTATAAAATGCAAATTTTAAAAATTATATATTATAGAAAAACATAATGGAGTGAAATATTTAAAAGAAATATTATAAGTATTAGCTTAAATAAATTTTGTATCTATTTTCTTTAAATAAAATGCCTAAATATTTGACAAATAATGGCAGAGTAATCTATTGTTAATATTAGGAGGTATTTTAATATAAATAAAATAAAGAAGAAGATTTCTCTTAAAACTGGCACGAATTTGTTTTTAGCCATGAAACTGTAATATGAACAATTATAAGGCTTCTCGCCAAAAGATTTTTATAACCTAACTAAATAGGCAAAAATATAAAAGTTTGCATTTCGAATTAACGTAACACAGCACAAGCAGACCAATTATTTCCTCCTATGTGGGGCTCATCAATGCTGGGTGGCTGTACACACTGGTTCAAAATGCAAAACTTCCTTTTAAACAAATAAATCTGTGTGGGTGTCGATAAAAACTAATGGCAGAACCATCTATTGCATATATTAGGAGGTATTTTAATATAAATAAAATAGAATTGTTCATTTTTAATCATATGCATATGCATGTGGCAAAATGAGACATGACAGAGTAAGGAATGAATGGCCGATGGATACGTGCCAGGTGAAGGAGACACTGCCTGAACTGTACAAAAGAAGTGCGTTAAGATGGTTTGGATATGTGGAACGAATGAGTAATGAACGCTTA
>JAHWXV010138770.1:0-13988 GCA_024586415.1 Phrixothrix hirtus
CTGGTTATCGATGCGAAACTTGCAAATCACGCAGGCTCATCAGTTACCTTGTATAAAAATGTCTATTAGAAGCATCTAACGCCTTGAATTTGACATTCTATACATGTTGTAGATTTTCTGCTGTCAGACTGTGGCCGTCGGTAGCTTAATTGGTTAAAGCGTGTGTCATGTAAGCACAAGATCCTGAGTTCGAGCCTTAGCCGATGAAAAAAATTTTTAATATGTATAAAACATACTTGTCTTAAAATTTACATTTGAGATACGGAATTTGTTTTTGGGGCTCATACACTTTAAAGCTCTTTCAGCGGGTTGTTTGTTTTACAAAAATGCGTAATGAGGTATTTATGCAGGGTCAACCTGTAAACCGCTGTTATTATGTCGCAGAATATTAACCTTGATCTGCTTAAATACTTGAGAAGTATATATAGGTATATAAATATTTTTGATTTTTAGGAGTACATATTAACTTATAAGTAAATTATATTAATCTTATGTACCTATAATTAACAAAGAGAAAATTATATTTACGTAAAATACTTGAGTTTTTGAAGAAAGGTTTCGTGAAACGTTTTTGAAGTTAAACACTTTACGTTTCTTAGTATATCTTGAGAACACTTATAGAAGGATTTTGGAACATATTTGTATTTTTTAGGAAATATTGCATAAAACGTTTATGCGGTGAAATATTTTATGTTTATTAGCATTTATGTTTCGTGTTCCATTGGAACATGTTTGAAACCTTTCCAGAAATGTAAATTTTCTACATGTAATGTATTAAATAAAAATTTACTTAGGAATTTGGGTGCTGTTAAAAATAAAAAATGTGGTTATTAGAGAAAAGTGTTTAAAGATCTTTAAACATACATAGAATAGCTATAATTTATGCGCCATATCTTTCTTTGTCAATACAGGATTGTATAGTACCGAACTGTTTTTAAGATTATTCTAAAAATCTACCGCATAAACAAGCAAAAGAACTGCAGAGTAGCTTCAAGAGTATAAACTACCTAAGAGTTCTTAAGATAACAACACTTTACTCGAAACATTTAAATTTAATTACAAAATGAAAAAAGGAAGGAATTAGATGTGTTGTCTAACAAAAATATTAGCTATGCTAATTATTAACATATTCGATGAGGTAGATTTCCATTAACAAAAAATGTATTTTCTAAATTAACATCTAAATAAAAATGATAAAAAGTCAAAAATGAATTATCTAAATCTAGAGTGACCGTTTAAAGAAATATTCCTCAATCTAAATAGAAAAACGTTCAATTTTACAATGACATAAGCAACGCCTACACCAAAATAATTATGAATCATCACATTTTAGGATTCTCACAAAACTGAGAGATGAGGAACAGAAAATATTTTTCTCTTACTGATTTTTTTACGAATTTTTATGTGCTCAAGAATTTCATTTCATTCGTCTACTTTTAGTGACCACTGTTCATAATGATAATAAAGTATTACAATATGTAACCAAACGAAAATATTTAGGTATCATAATTGACAACAGATTATCGTTCAATGCATACCATGCTTTTATTTGCAAAAGTTTAGTAAAAATATTAGGTTTCTTAATAGGATTGCTATAATTTAGCCAACGGGTCGAGATTTACCATAAACAATTTTGAAGAAAACAATTAAGAATTAAATATCTATTCATTAAAAATTATAGTCCCACGGTTAAAGTTGACTGGTTATAACTATCAATGCAGTCGTTTTAAATTTACTATTTTAAAGTTGTATGACGTAGTGAAGAGTCTCAAAAAGTTTTGCAAGTTACGTGCTTTCGTCTCAACTTTATAAAAGAGAAATCGTTATAACAATTTAAAGCTGTTACAACTTAACGTTTTTGTTACAGATTGTCCTATTGTCTATTTAAAAAGGATTCCTGGTATTTACTTTGATTTTTATTTATAATTTTTACACACTAGAAATTTGTTTAACAAATTTACTTTTAGGATGGTAATTATATTCATATCATTTTAAGATGAATAAGGATACACAAAGAACAAATGTTTGTTCTTAATAAAACGACTTGAAGTGAACTTAATATTCTCAATATGACATTGTCGCCATGTACATTACATTAAGTACAGGTGATTTCTTATCGGAAGAATTAGCGAGTATTAAAATGTTTTATCCATATTTTCATTAATACTTCTAGCGCAATTGAGAATTTGTATTTATTTTATGGTAAGCTACAAATTCTTAATTTAAAAGCAGCTACCTCACCACCTACATGCTATTTCACTTTCTGTATTAGTCCGAAAAATAGTTTCTGGTCACTAGTGACCGTTGAAAAATCAATAATAGCAGAAGGAGACACAAAAATGTTTCAAAGAGATTTTTGAAAGTCGGTTTAAGAAAAGCCTCTTGGATTAGGTGGTGCCAAATTTTGAAGACTTTCCAATTTTTCGCTTAATAATTACTTGATGTGGACAAAATGTTAACATTTGTCAAAATTTGACACAATTTGATTATTGGAGTAGTTTTCCTTAAAGAGTGTTAGTTATTTTAATTATTGATCCTTTGTTTACTTAGTATCTAAATCCCGTATAACTAATATGTTTTGTTCCTTAACAGATTATACGCATTTTACATTACGGAAAGTTGTTTTTTTTATAATTGCCTATATATCCAATAAATTTATTAACTAACTTAAATTTTGCTTTTTAATAAGTAATTAAAAGATATAAGAGAAATACATCTTACCTGAATTTGCTCGAATGGTACTTCAAATGTAAATGATTCATTATAATAAGGATTTAAAGTACACTTCTTTATACTTGTCTTCTTCTTTTTAAGTCGTTTTCCATTTTGCATCAAGGCAATTTTCACATAAGGATCTAAGTTTTAAATAACGAAATTAGTTGCATTTTTCAAGAATTATGTTAAATTAAAAAATATTATTACCCGACAATCCACCAACATCCATTTTCTTCAAATTTTTAGCTTCCAAAATGACGACTGTTAACTTGCCTGCTGTTGGAACATACCGTAAAGAGAAGCAAATATCTCCCAACTTGTTGTCCTGTAATAGTCAACGATGGAGTGAACTGAATGTGACTATTATTAAAGCTTAATCACATTAATCTCTTGTTTGCGATGCTTTTTTGTTCGACAGTTTAATCTATTCTTAACATACTCTAAGGTGCAGTTTGGTGATGAACACAAAAATGCATAGTGACACATATTTTTAAACTTTAACACCAAAAAAATTTTAAGGTAAAGAAGAAAGTGTAGAACATTTTAGGAAAACATTTAAACAACACTTTATGAAGGGAATCTTATTTTTAGCATGCGCAATCAAAGAATAGTGTGGTCAAGCTTGGTAGAAGTGTTTATTGGAATTTGGTAATAGAGGGGTTGAAATAGAAGAAACATCTATATTGGAAAGGTTGGTACAACAACTAAGAGGGCAGGGGAGACATACATATTAGCAAAATATATATTTCAACTAAAAGCATTATTTGTTAACTATCCATAAAAATTCACCAGAAGTTTTTCAAATTTTAAATAATTTTGAAAATTTGCCATAAAATTGTCGGACAAAGGATTTTTAAATTATTTAATTATTTTTATTATATTTGTAAACGAAATTAATTTTTCTGGTTGTAAAGAAAAATTCATCGTTATAATTGACGTTTTACGTGTGTGAGTGAGACAATGTTGGTATTCAATCGTTCACACCTGAATTTTTGGCACTTAATGTGGTGCTACATTAACAGGTATAATATTTCCAGGCAATTGTTACATGCTTTGATAAACTGTTTCACCAATTAGATTTTGTGGACACATAAAATGATTTTCTATTATCATATTTTATCTCACAATTTGTTAATTTTCAAAATTGGAAATGGGAATGAAAATTTTCTTAAACACAGTTTATTTGTTTTATTGTTTAAGAATTACTTTTAAGTGACAATTACATTCAATTCTACCATTATAATTTAAAATTTCACATTTATGCTGTGACACACAATGTTGTCATTTATATTATTAAAGCCCTAGAATTAATGACAAATGCTATTGTAAGGTAAAAAAAAAATCACATAACATAAGAAATCTACTTCGATTTCATTTTATCGAAATGTTTAAACATTTTTACAATCGCAATGCTGTTTTGTTTTACCGCATAATCTGATTTACATTTGAGCCGTCTACTTCCAGAATCAGCAAAACCCATTTTACTTTAAACTGAAAAATAGCAGGTAAGAGTGATGTTAACTAAGGGATACATCCGATATATTATTAAATTTAATATATTTTTCAAAATACCTAATAGTATAAAATACATCTTATCTACCAGATGGTGTTGATGGCCGCCCTCGATAGGTGTAGTGGATAGCATGTTTGTCTCTACATCGAAGGGACGTGGGTTCAATTCTCATCTAGGATGGTACATTTTTCAGCGGAGAAACATTTAAAAAACATCTCGGATAAGGAAATAAAATCGTAAGAATCGTGTCAATGTGATGTTTGGCACGTTAAACATCTCTACTGGCGGTGTAATTTCTCTGGATACGGCAAAATCTTAGTAGGCATGGTGTAATGACTTTATAACAGTTTTAGTCCAAAAGGACTAAGGAAATTTCCGCATTCCGAAGTCTCAGCCACAAAACAAAACAAACAAATGGTGTTGATAACTCGTTTTCATTTAAAAACGGATTTAGCGAGTTTTGCAAACAGCTCACTTATTTATTCTATTTGACATCATTTAGATTGCCGCTTTTATAATGGCCTAATTCCAATTTTGATTAAAAGTGGTGCAAAGAGCTTGTATGCTGCAAGCAAAATCTATTCCAAATTAGGTGTATGTATTATATACAGGGAGTTTGAAAAAGAACTCCCTAGTTTTAATGTGCCCTAGAATCTGTACAAAGTGACATACACTATTTTAGTTTGTGGTGTTTGATTTATCAATTGTCCAAGTTTTATTCCCGTAAATGCTAGAATTCAGTTTCTGCAGTTGGAAAACTTGACCTTGAGAATTACGGCGCCAGTGCTCAGTTCAGTTCAGACGTTCAGTGCAGTGCAATGGTTACTCCCCAACAGAAAGCGCAGTGTGTTATTTGCTTGTGCTAACTGAGTCCGTTATAGTAGTGCAACGTAATTTTAGACGTCAGTGTGGTGGTGGACCACCTACAGCAAAAACTATCCATAATTGGCTAAAGTCTTTCAAGGAAACCGGTAGTGTTTTAAAATCGAAATCGCTAGGTAGACCAGGAACTTTTGAAGCTACTGCTGAACAGATCCGTATTTCGTGTGTTCTGAGCCCAAAGAGGTCATTGGCCACCACGAAGTCCGGACTTATCCCCACTTGACTTTTCTTTACGGGAAAGAATGGTCACGGCGGTTGAGATAGTTACACCTGCTATGTTGGTGAATACGTGGCTAGAAGTGGAATACACTTTCAACGTGTGTAGGGCAACAAATGAATCCCACTTTGAAGTTTAATAACATTAAAAAGAACTTGAAAGTAGTCTCTTTCATTGTATGTACTCGTTTATGTAGTTTTCAATTAATTTCACCATTAAATTTATACAGAAATCTAGGATGTTCTTTTTCAAACACCCTGTATATATTTCATATATTTGCAGAAATCGTTTTGCATAAGGTCAAATGTATTCTTCTCAATATAGAAATCTTAATGTTAATGTAAATGATATAATACTAAATTTCAATTCTAAATTAAATTTTACCAAAGTAGAATTAAATACAAATGCAGTTTTCGTAATGTTTGTATTTCAACAGATTTAATGAATAACCTTTAAGTTGAGATTATAACATTTAGTAATAAATCCTGTTTATAAGTACATAGGTAATAAAATTCATTCTTAGTTACCTTACTTGTCTCTATGAATAATAGCATTTGCTTATATTCCATCTATTTTGTATACTATCATTTTCAAGACAACTTATCAAGGTTCAATAAATGCATTTTCTTCGTTCTAGTAATGAACTGCAATAGGTAAGAATTCAATGTGTGGTATTGATTAATATTTTTCAAATTACTTAAATTTCAATGCAGTGTTTACTGTTTTAATAAATGTGTTATTTAACCAACTAAGTTTGATTAAATACGACAATCATTGTATTTTAAAATGATAAACACTATCTTAGAAGCCAGGTTGCCATTTAAAGTTTATCATTCAATTAATGCATTTTGATTTAGGAAAATCTATTTTTTGGGAAGGAGAGATTTCCTTTTAGATGTATTCAGTAATTTAAGTTGACCTGTATCTATTCATGATAAATTTATACGAAGTTGTCATTATCTGCATTGTTGGCGATGCACTAAATTCATAGCTAATTCAACGCATGCAGGAAATACTGTCTGCACAGATGGCCTATTTTTATTGACAACTTGAATTTAGTTCTGCGGTTTAAAATTTTATTTTTTGTCAACATTGGTTTTTACTTATGCCAGTTTATTTTGTTCACGTTAGTTGAGTTAACTTAAATTATATTGAATTAACGTTTTTTGTTTTTCAAACTATTTCCTTTTGAAGCTATTTAAAATCTCCTTTAATTAATTTACAGATGGTTATACAGAGTTGTATTTCGCATTTTTTAGAATTTTAAAATAGTATTTTAATTTTACTTTTAAAATGTTTATCTAAATAAGTAATTGTAAACCCATTGTTATATACGACACACATATTTGCTGGATTTAAAATATTTATGTTGTGTGAAAAGGCTTTGTTCTATATTAGCCTAATTCTTTTCTTTTTCAAACCAGAATGTTCTGTACACTTTGTAGAAAATTTTTGGAACTTCTTAGTTTGTCAATCTAGATGAATTTCCAGGAAGTACAGCTACAACTTACAAAAACGGATGAGGTCAAAATAAAACAAGAATAATTTGGTAAGCAAATTTGTTTTGATTAGTACTTCATATAAAAATGTATTCATTGTTAAATTATAAGTTTTGGATCCTCCATTTTTAATTAATTTAAATTAATTTATTGTAAATTGTAAATTTTTGTTTAAAACATGCAAGTGATTATTAAAGCCATATATTTCTAATAGTGAAACACAACAGTTTTTACATGATTCTTTCAGATTTGAGGCTAATAGCCTACGACGCTTCCTTTTATTTAGAAGCTGCGGTATTTATATCTAAATTTGATACTTAGCTCAAAACGTTTCACCTAGAAGCGCAGTGAACTCTGGCTCTTGCTAAAAACAGGAGAAAAATGTTACAAGGTTTTTGTTTCGCCTGTTTTCTGAGGTAGTTATGAATCTCTTCATATTTATTTACTGGGAAAATCTACATGCTCGAGTTTAAAGACCTGTATAATAATACAGAGTAAAACTATGTATTTTTAACTATCAAGATTTTATTTACAATTATGTCTAACTGTTTAGAGATATTTTTTACAAATGCTTTAAATGTATCTTGCTAGATTATCAAAATTCTTTATTGCACCTTTGTTTCGGCATGTTTGAGAATTAACCGAAATTGTTAATTTTTAAAATTTTATTATAGGATAGTTAGCAAAATAGTTGATACGAAGATGATGTGAACCTAATTGATTGGTTATCTTCCAGCTCTATTCGGAATTGTAGTGTTCGCAGTCTTTCTCTAGATTGGGAGCAGTTCACTTTCACTAAACACCCAGCTCAAACCAGCGTTATCTATAGTTAAATTTTGGTAACTATAACACAGTACAGCAATAGGTATACTAATGTGCAACCCTAATGTAACTTAACTTAGACTAAATAAAGTGGTGTGTGTAATATGAATTTGCAAAATGATCTAAAAAAAAATGTTAGTATGTAAAATATATATACCGAAGCGTCTAATTTAATACTTAATAACTTGGAAATTGTAGACAATAAAATTGAAAAGATAAAAGTACCTTAAGTAGACATCGGTGACTCCATTTAAAAACATTAGAATACAAAACTACATACAGAAGTTTTACTTTATGTACTGTGCTTTTTGTTCTAACTATGGTGCTGGCATGCGAAAACTGTTTTAAACTATTTCTGATACCTTAACATTTTCTGCAAATGCATGTACTGACTAACATCTATCTGTTGGAAGACATTAAAAAGGAATTTGAAAAACATTCACCAGCCAAATGCAAACGCCAACAGAAGGAAGGAATCATGCAGAAATGAGGAAAAAGGGTAAGAAATTACATAGGACAGCCTAGAAATACGTTACAGAAAAATTCAGAAAGATAAAATACAACTATCTACATTAATGCTATAGAGAAACGTGTTAAATACTTTTCTTAGTTGGAGATTGAAACACGAAACTTTTACAAGATCGTTTAATTTAGTTAAATTACTATAATTTTAAATACATTTCTCAAAATGCCTTATTTCTACCAACTGTCGAAATTATTCACTGAAAACTTTTTTGAAAACTTTTATTTACATTATAAGATCAAAAGAGCTTCCAATTTGTGAACAAAGAGCTAATAATAAAATTTGTGCTCGTTTTTAAATATGAAAGCCAATAAATTATAAATAAAGGTTCAAATAAGAAAAAAGTTGAATAGATTTAAAAGCTAGGAGCAATAACATTTTTAGACTTTGGAAAGAAATTTTTATTATGTACATTATTGCTGCTAACGATAATTTCATTATTCTTTTACTTAGTTCACATTTAGCATGAAGTCAACGTTTTCAATAATTGATAAATATAATAAAGTGTTTGACTAGAACTTGACTTCATGTTGAAATGATTCAGTATATAATAAAATAATACTTACGTGAACGATTTGATTGTTTGGAAGCATCATGCATGCGCGGCCGGCACAACCATAGCACAGCCATACCAAAGCAGAGCAGAGAAATTAGGGAAAAGAGAAAAAATAATTTACGTCAGTACAAGTCCACTGCATGAGTTGATTCAAATATAGTCTCGATCAACTTTGCTTCCGTCGGGCAGATCCTGCAAAACTGAATAACTCCAAAAAATTGAAAGGACAGCGTGTATTTGTCCTTTCGTGTATTTATTTTCTACGAAAAATCATTGCAATAAACTCAAAGGAAAGTGCATGTTTAATGTAGAATAAATTTTACTGTGTTTAATGCAAAGATAAATAATTTAGAGTTAGGCTGAGCATTAACTACTTTATAAAAATAAAATTCTTGTCTACATTCTCTCAGCAGTTGAAAAACTGATCTAAATATTGTAAATTCTATTTTTAAGATAAAAGTAAAATGCAAGACTTGCATAACCATCCAGTGGTCCGAACTGGGTGTCTCCAACGATCCGATTGAAGCAATGACCGGACTATAAATCTATAAAATAAAAAGATATATGATATCACCTGACCACCTTCGCCTTCAACACTTTGAAGTTCACGCCACTCTTCTATCGTTTGCGCCAAATCTATCTGACACAGTGGAACCTTTACTTCGCCAATTTGGTCATGTTTGGAGAATCGATCGAAGTCGAAAATAGCGAAGACAAGAGTTTTGTTCATCGCATCAGCATATGGCATATTCTGTATCAGATAAATTTAATTAATAATTGCTTACCATTTACGTAATTCTAAATTAAATTGATAATTGATTATATTTACTATTGATACATTTGATATATGAGGTACCATAAAAGATTTCATATAATATTAGTATATCACAAAAAATTAAGAAAAAATATTATATAAAAAATTAATATAGATCAAAGGCATCAATATTAATATTAGTTTATATCATACCCTACTAACAACATTTTCAAGTTTCAGAAATAATAATAGCTTTTCATTTAAGAACAAATGATTTTTTGATACAGTTCGGACAACTTTAATTGTTTATTAAATAATGTGAATAGTAAGGGCTAAGAACTCGAAGCGAACTTTATAACTGCCGTTTAGCTAGAGAAATTTCTGAGAGTTAACTCCCCTTAGTTTAGATAGATCATCTCAGATATAGATACTAAAAAATTTCGGTAACAATAATACTGAATAGTTGGTGTTATATTTCGGTTGCGAAGAGTAGAATGAATAAACATGCGGTTAAGAATGCGAAAGACGTTTGGTTCGTTCTTTTTTCGGGTTTAGTGCACAATAGTTATAAAAATATTGCTATCAACGCGTTAAAGTGTGATAAATACGAGGGGAGATCAAAATAAAATCTACGCAATCAGGAACGAAAAGGTTTAGAGAAAAATAAAATTTTATTTTTCAACATATGATCTTTCGACAATTACATACTTAGCCCAACGCTTCTCCAATAACGTGATACCCTCTAAAAACTCTTTCGGGTCTTCATCTGAATAAAAGCGACGTCCTCACAAGTGTTTCTTCAGTTTAGAAAAGAGGTAATATCTAATGAACTTAGATCAAGGCGGTAAGGCTGCCGTGCAGCAATAAAGCTTTAGGTTAAACTAGTGAACTTATTTTTTGTATACAGCAACTTTTTCTGCACATCTACAATATTTGTAGACCCCTTTTGCATATACTTAATGCAAAGAATATCCTCATTGTCCAAAAAACTTGTCACCATTAGTTTCCGAGGATGCTTATGTTTTTGCCTTTTTGGATGCCTGAGATCCTTTGCTAACGATTGCATTGAATTTTGTTTTGTTGAGGGATCTTAGTGAACATTCATGTCCCATCATCTGTTACAATTTTGGATAACGGTTTTGGCTAAAGTCGCAAATTTCTTGCCTGCACAACTTTTGTTAAGAGTCAGGGATTTTTGGGATCCTGTGCGCTGGCGCTTTATTCATTCCCAAATTTTCATGCGAAATTGTCAAAATAGTTGCATTATATATTCTTATTTCATTTGAGATAACTGAAACTTTGATTTCTTCAACTTTTTTGTTGTTTTCTTCGGCCTTTGCCTCCGCAAGTCGTCTACTTTTGGAATAATCCCGAATGAATTCTCTGCCCTATTCGAACTGCTTTGCCTAGAATTGTATTTGAAAATATGATGGAGAATTTTTACCTATACAGCGGTCATACGTTCGTGGATAATTTTTGGTTAATTGCCTTCCATGCTCTAATTGTAAATCACTCACTTTGGCATGCAATAGCTTCACAAAAACGATATGATTTACACATAGCTTGAAAGATACTCTTTAAATAATTGCAGAAACCTAACAGTAAAAAATTTGTCATGACAGTACGTTTGTTTCATGGTTAGGAAGATTTAATTTTAATCTCCCCTTATTGGCTTGTTTATTTTTATGGTTGAAACTTCGGGATGGGAACATTATCCTGGTCATATTGGACTACAACTGTTATATAGTCACTTCGCCATACCTACTAGAATTTTGCCGAATTGGAGGAATTCCATAACTAGTAGAGAGTTTTAATGTGTCAAACATCACATTGACACTGGACTTACTATTTTACTTCCTTATCCGAGAAGAAGGCATTTAAATTTTTCTCCGCTGTAAAATTTACCGATCTCGATGTAGTTTGAACTCGCGTCCCTTGGGTGTAAAGGCAAATATGTTAACTTTTACACCAATCGGGGCTATATTAATTTCCCCTAGTATTATTTGTTTATATAAGCAATGCAATTCAAATGTGGTTATTGTTAAATATTTTTAATGAAACAATTTAATTATTCAATGATTTCAGTAATAAACAATAACCCTCTCTTACACTTTTTCGAAAAAACAATATTTCTCTTTCTTTTTTGAGAGATAGAGCACTTGTTGCACTGCGGTGTTAGGTTCAATTCTCGGTCACAGGCGTTTGATCTTCATGGGGTTCTCGGGGGTTCTGAAGATATATAGTGCTATGGGTCATGCTGGATTATTAATTTCCACATTAACTGCAGGAAAAATCCTTAAAGAGGCATTTTTTATTACGAAATACATGGGTCGGAGTAATCGTGTATACTAATCTGATTGCAGCTGCAAGATGGCTCATAGAATTGGCATTTAACGACATCCTAGGACCAATGAAAGAAGCAAAAAAGATCTTTATTTTGATCTTCTTTCTTCAAAGGCAACGGTGTGTAATTTCGTAGATACTTTTGCACAAAATGATCTAAAATAAGAAAAATACACAAACTATTTTCCTTTTAAGGCCACTAGCAACCAATCCCGATTAGAATAGTAGTTAGTATGTTTATGTTGACGCGGGTTCAGTGGAGAAAAATTTAAAAACCTGCCTTCTCGGATAAGGAAGTAAAATTGTAGGTTCCGTGTCAATGTGATATTTGGCACGTTAAAAATCCCTACTGACGGTGGAACTCCTCCAGATTCAGGAAAATTCTAGAGGCATGGCGAAATGACTATATGACAATACTAGTCCAAGAGGGCCAAGAAAATTTCCTAGTCCCACAGTCTCAGCTACAAAACAAACAAACAAACAAATATCATCAGTGCAATCTATAGCCTTTTCAATAATTATACACTGCAATTTACCTATTTACAAAAATTAAATTTCAACAGTTAATACTGCATTGTCATTTGTAATATGCGACCACAATTGTTAATTACGTTGTAAGGTAATTTAAATTTTACCGCAAATTGTTTTATGTTAATCCTTGCTTCGATAATTTAAATTTAATTACATTTGAGAACAATTATTGCTCACTTGTAGCAATTTTTGAAAGCATCATTTTGTTTAAAATTACAGGGTGTTGAATTTATGTACGCACATTAAATTAATATAATGTTATAAATCAGACATGATTTGGTGCCATTATGTACCGCGTTTTAATATTTTTTGTGTGTTCCATTTCATTCTATCTTTTCAATAAATGGTATGGGCCTCTTTTTTAGATGTTTCATTGTGATTCTATTGTGTCCCAACTATGAGCAATTAATCTAAAGAATAGCATAAAATATACCGTATATGGATAATTCTTTTTAGATATCTCCTAAAAAGCACTGTAAATACTCGAAATAAGATTTAAGAGCTGCTCTAGCTGATGTAAAAATGGTACACGTTATCTAGCAGGTGCAAAAACATTTAATGTGTCATGAATTACTTTAATCAGTAAACTCAAGCGCATTTATCTCGAAGAGCGTGCAAATGCAACAGTATTAATTAAAGAAGACAAACTCAATTTAAAATTCGGTTGCGGTAAGGCCAGGTTTTCTGTTACATTATCAGACAGTGCGTCCATTCTAATAAAAAATTTGAAGCGACCAAATAAAGTTGCCGACGTCACCAGTTCGAAGGTTCCTTAACTCAATATTCTGAAATAAATAAAAGAATAGCCTAAAATTTGCTTATATTAAAATCCTGATGAGCGCTAAAAATAAATCGTGTTTCACAAAATGTAGACACCTTATACATGAGGGGGTACCCCAAAGAAACCGGAATTAGTTTTTAAAACCTATGTATTTCATTTTTTTTTACAAAAGAACCTTATCTCCTTCAAAGTACGTTTCATTACTTGATACACTTGTCCAATCGGTGATTCCATTGCCCGAAACACTTTTTATACACCTCATCAGTAATCGCTGATAGCTCCTCCTTCGTTTTTATCTTGATCTCATCAATGTTTTCAAATCTGAGTCCTTTCATACCCTTCTTCATGCGTGGAAATAAGAAAAACTCACGCTAAGCTAGATCAGGCGAGTAAGATGCGTGGGGCAGCGGAACCATGTCATTTTTTGTCAAAAACTGGCTAACAGAAATAGCTGTGTGTGCAGGTACATTGTCATGGTGGAAAAAATAGTCTCCTGTCTGCCAAAAATTGGGTGTTTTTTGACGAACACTGTTGCGTAATCTTCTTAAAACCTTCAAATAAAAAGCTTGATTAATTGTCTGGCCTGGTGGAACAAACTCTGAATGTACCACCTCCTCTCATCAAAAAAACAAATAGGTATTGTCTTGATGTTTGATTACACTTGATGACATATTTTTGGACGGGGGACAATGACGTTTTCCATTGATTTAATAGTGGTTTATTTTAGCATAATACAAAATTCATCTAGCTACTTTTTTTTCTTTAGCTTCTTTGCGTTTTAAAGCACGCTGTTTCTGCTTTAGAGGCTTTAAATTATGTTTCTTTGAAAATCTCTGATTTTTTAAGAATTTG